>JXOV01000952.1:274-20744 GCA_001014945.1 Clogmia albipunctata | reverse complement strand
CCTACCCTGTCTGTCCTAGCCCAGACTTCCACCTACATCCATTATTACTGCTAAAAACTTAGCCGAACGACACTTTTGTAGGAACACAGTGAGACCCCAAATTTAAAATTTATATTTGCGTAGTTCAAAACAATTACGAGTTTTTGATAATATCGTAATATTATTTCTCTCTCCAGTTTTTTTTAAAAATATAAACAAATACTTATATTTTTAGCATAGAATGAGCACATTCATAAATATGCAACTGCGAGAAAATTTTTTGCCAACCTGGTACAATTCTTGTATTCATCATAATTTATTAAACATTATATTCAAAATGCAGTGTGCAGTTTTATTTATTGGTATGTCTGCTACTTAAATTCTCTATAAGTAACAGTGGAGCTTGTGAAAAATCAGAAATAAACGATTTAATTAAGAAAATTAAACTAAAGGCAAATTTTCTCTTAATCATTCCATTCCGCTTGGGTTGGCTGGGTTTAGGCAAAGTTGACTAAATTGTCCTGTTAAAACAATGAGATTTTCCTAAATAAATTGAACGAAAAATCGACTCCAAGAAAATAACCCGAAAATTATAATTCCATCTCATTGCTGCTCATTTAACTTCAAAATGATTTTTATTACTATAATCAAGACAAATCGGTAAATTCTGTATAGATTTTTTTATTATGGTATAGAATTTTTATAATTAGATAAATTTCTTGAGCATAGTTTATACCATAACAAGGAAATAATTACCGATATAAAATTGATTAATGAATATTTGAACTTTCTACAATTATGTAATTGTAAAAAATATTTTCGTAAAACACATTTAATACGAATATAAAAACANAGATTTTTTTATTATGGTATAGAATTTTTATAATTAGATAAATTTCTTGAGCATAGTTTATACCATAACAAGGAAATAATTACCGATATAAAATTGATTAATGAATATTTGAACTTTCTACAATTATGTAATTGTAAAAAATATTTTCGTAAAACACATTTAATACGAATATAAAAACAATCTGCATCTGTGTCCTAGTGGTTAGCACCCTGGATATCCCCCTCGAGGTCGTGGAATCACATGCCGGGCGGATATTTTTCAAGCTCGAAAAAAGTTTCCATTTATGTATATCAATAACGTTGCGAAATAATATTCATAGCGAACTATAAACATAAGTAATTCCGCAAAAAATGGGCGGATTAACTGGATCCGTTAACAACCAGTCTAGGTGCTATTAATTGACTACTACACTGACGAAAAAAGAAACAGTCACGTAAAGTCTAACACGCGATGGTTGAGATTGAGACTACCCCTAGTTCCGTGGTGAATGTCCTGGGAATAGTTTATTTTTTTGTCTATTTATAAAAACAATACAAAAATTATTATTCCTATTTTTTATTGTCTTTTTAATGCTGGAATTTTAGATAATTTTTATATATAATTATATATTACATATTTTATTCAGTTCAGTGTAACACATACACAGAATTAACCATTTTGTACAAAAGACATAACTATCTGAACTTTAAAACACTCTTCGCCAACAGCTTACGGGTGAGTGAAATCTATTTAAATATAAAAAAAAAATTTAACAAAATCAAAATTAAAAGACAAAACCAGAGGGGCTAGAACGGGCGTAGCTGGACAATAACAACAGCTCCGCCTCGAAAAAAGACAATATCAACTCTTTTAATTCCGGTAATGAAACATTATGCACCTCGCAAAGACTTAACACATGGCCCAAAACAATAGCCGACAGAAATGACTGTTTTTTTAGTATAAAATATAACAGAATTCTCAGTTCTATACTTTTATTAATTATTATAGCCGACCTAGCGGAAATTTTTAATAAAAAAACGCTGTGATTTTCCTTTTTGTCTTTTCTTTTCGTAAATTGAGAGCAAGTTTATCTTTGAAAACGTCCGGTTCCCGGTATTCGCAAAAAAGCTCAAATTTAGAATCAGGAAAAGAATCGCACATGATTAAAGAAAGCGGGAATTTGGAACAAAACTCCTTTTTTGGATTTTTCTGAATGATTTAGTTCAATAATTTGAAATAATTTATTTGTAAACAATTGAATTTTTGATAATATTCGGAGATAAATTTAAAAATAATATGTATTGAAAGATTTTTGTTTAGTAAAGAGAAAAATCCTATTCTTTACGTACTTTATTCAAAAAATGATGGTTCATTAAAAATTAATATACATCATGTATTAAGTGTCTGGGTAATGAACCGCCTTTATAGCCAGGAGGTAGAAAACGGTAGAAAAACATGTGTTCACAACATTGAAATTTCTGTGTAAGTAAAATATGTGTTGGTGTGATGATAAAAATTGTAATTTTGTTAGAAGGTACATGAACAACCCCAATAAATAACAGTAATTACAATTCTTCTTTATGATGTTTCCAGACTGGAAGATTATTAGAAATATATAAATACTCGAATGTAAAGAGCTCCAACGGTGTGATAGATGAAATAGATTATGCTTTATTGTTCCCATTATTTCAGCATTTTTATCGGTTTATCTGAACTTCATTCATTAAAGTATCTAAATAACTTCTACATTTATAAAGAATTCTGGTACTTTTATCTTTATATCAAGTAATAATTTAAGAGGCAGTCAATTCTTAGCGATTTTAATTTATAGATTAATTATACCGGAAATATTTTTAAAGCAATTTAATTCAACGTCAAATAAAAAGTCTTTATTAAACACAAGGGTTGGTTTAAGCCACGAGCGTAGCTAGTGCCTTAATGAAGGCCCGAGTGTTTATTAATGCTTATCCAGCGTGTTGTATATAATTTTTTTTTGTATTTTTAAATAAATTAACACAAAAATTTAAAAAAAAACATTCGTTGTCTTAAATCAAATTTAAATTTAAATTGTCTCCATCATATTGTTTTCATTTCCTTTTCTCATTCTTAGAGAAAATGCAGAAAGCAATATCTTGCTTATCTTTCTTTCACATAGGAAATACTATCAGTTAATGGATTGTTTTAAATTTAAAAGGACGGAAATCAGTTGATTTAGAATTAATTTGTTCTAATTTAAATTTAAACCATGCGGTAAAACAGTCAAAAACACACGCATACATCCGCAAATACAGTTAGACCCTATAAACAAAACTGACATATCAGTTTGATCGATTTCATTCACAGAGGTCACACATTAATAATAAAGAAAAAGCATTTCTGCTATAATAACAAATTTGAGTGTCATAATATCAATTTTAAGCTACAAAAATGCATAAAATAGCAGTTAAGAATTAATAGTATGGCAATTATTAAGGTAAGCTTGATTTATAGTATTTTACTGCATCACTTAGATATTACATATCAAATGTAAAATTTTAAATGAATAATTATTATGAAAATTACAAATTATATTTTGTAAGACTTGAAGCGTCTCATTTATGATTTTTTAAATTGTTGTTTTTAGCTCTATGTATTTGATATATGCTTAGATAAAATGAAAAAGCCGGGGATGAGCTAAATTAGGCTCAGGTTTATTTTAAAAATCTTTGCGAAGCAACAGAAAATTGAAAGGAATAACATAAAACCAAAATAAGTATTGAAAACTATTGAAAGATTATTATTAAGTTTCAACAATTGTGCTTTATTTGGCAATAAACATCACTGATGACGTAATCCAAAATTATTTATGCACATCGGAGTGAGCACACTATGTATCACTAAAATATTTTTACAAAGGAACCATTGATCAATTATATATAAAACCACTTCATTATTACTTATTAGTAGTATTTTTTTCTATATTAATTTTATAACGTAAAGAAAATTATTTTTGATGCTTATTTTGGCAAACACGAAATTCAAAGGTGAATGTTAAAATCACTTGACTCATAGGCCTTAAATTATTTTAAAACCATTTCAATCTAATTGGAATTTACACAAATAGTTATGCATTACAATTTTTGGACTTAAGTACTCTTCTGGCAAAATAATCAACCAACAACTGAACGAGCATACCCTTTGTGAAAGGCAGTCCAAATGAATGCTAGATTTATAGCAGTTCTCAAGTAAACAAAAGTTTGGCAGGGGGTTCGCTTCTCCTGTGCTGACAATCTGCGGACATCCCATTTTTCGAGTTTGCGCAACAAAATATCATTCTCGTTTCTCTTTCTCTCCCAGTTTTCAATAGCTTTGCCTTTGCCTTTCTTTTGAAAATAATTACATTAAAAATATTGATAAGATCAACATCGTTTTTCTATACACTAGTCGACTTTTATTAAAGTTTCTAGGATCTAATAAACTCTTCACAGATTAGTAATATTAATATTTATTTCTTGCATCCTTAGGGTTTTTTTTAAATTACAATTTATTTCAGACTCATCGTAATCACATTCCTCATCCAGTTCACGCCTCGTAGCCGGTGTGGGAATGCATCCGGTTGCCTCTTCGGAGTCAAGGGTTCGATCCCTGGGTGGATCGGATTGACTGGGTCCTTTTTCAACTGGTCTAGGTGCTATTAATTGGCTAATAATACACTGAAAACAAATAGTCACCGAAATGTCGAAAACCCGTTGGTTGACGTTGAGACCCCCCCATGTTCCATACAGAAACTGAAAATCCAGTTCTCTCCTAGTCTCCTTTCGTCATGAAACACCTCCATCGATCAATCATCTCGGCAGCAGCACGTTCTCATAAGTCCACAATCCTATAATTCTTGTCGCTCCTTCAGTTCGCATCACCTCTGCTCCTTAATAAGATAAACTTTATTTCTTAAACAGTCCGAAACTATCGATGTCGGTATTTCTTAGGCATTACCTCTTTTACAATTAGAGTTTATTTCATCATTGAACCATCCATTCCTATTAAAATACAGCTAACGTGAGTAGATGGTGTCTTTAGTTTACCACTATAGAGTTTTCTTAACCATTCCTGAAGCATCATACACAGTATATTACGAATGTTTTCTTAATCAATATAGCCATTCTAGTGCTTCTATGCAATCATAAAGTCCTTCTTAAGTACGTCTCTAATTCAACTCCAAACAATGGAATTCAGATCAACTAATTATCTCGGACCGGAAAAAATAAGCAGTTAAATTTTTCTTTGATTTTTTGTGTTGATAACCAATTTTATCATATTGACAGACTGATAGTAGATATATAGGTACATGGGTTAGCTTTATATATAATTTCAGTGTTTCCGTTCTGTTAGTATAAATAGCGTTTTAGTAAGAAAGTATTATTTACCGATTTGTCTTTAAGGATTTAATATAAACAATAGACGGAAGAGACCTGTGTTTCATAAGTGGCTTTATTTTAACCAAACGGCACACATCAAGATAGAAGGGTTGACATAAAACGGGGAGTACGACAGGGTTGCGTATAATTGTGATAACCCTATTTATAGTTTTATTATTATCATTATTATCAAATAACTTGTATTATAAATTAGCAATAATAAACCAGTTTTGGATTGATTTACAATTGAATAAGACGTCTTTCATTCCTCTAAATTCTGATAAAAGGTTTGACCACAATATTATAACCATTGCCCTTTAACCTTTACTTCGAAGAAATGACCTCAGATTATATGCGGACGATAAAGTAATCCTTGCATATAGTAATGAAGAACTCCAAATGTTAGATGATAGGATAAGCTCCGAATGTGAAAGGTTTGATTTATAAATTAACGTCCAGAAACAAAATACATGATCCTTATCAACATAAGAAATGTGAACTCTTGTTTAAGAGTGTATGACTATCAAATTCAGTCAGTCAATAAAATTAAATACCTTGGTTGCATTATCAATTACAATATTGACCACGAACTAGAAATACGGTGCAGGATCGAACAGGCAAGATCAGAGTTTTTCAAAATGACAGTTATGAAATGCAAAGACCTGAAGCTCAATTTGAGAACAAGACTGGCTAAATGCTATTTTTCCACACTACTTTACACAGTGGAGTCATGGTCTAATTTGGGTACATCTCTAAAAAGTTTAAAAGAGTTTTGAATTTGGGTGTACCGCAGAAAGCTTTCCATTAGCTGATTGGATAAAATGACGAACGCTTTGTTGTTCTGGAAAGGATTGCCAAATAGTAAAATGCATCAAGATCCCCAAACTGCAGTATTTTGGACATACATATTTTGAGAAATTGGCTATATAGATTACAGCAATATTTAATAGAAGGCAAGATAAAGGGAAAACGATCTCTAAGCAGACGAAGATTATTGTAACCGAGAGTCTTCCGAAACTGGTACGACACTACGTCAATTGAATTATTTCTAGCGGCAACAAATAAGTTCACCATTGGAAACATAATCGTCAACGTCCGATTGGATACAGAGAAAAAAGGAAGCGGCCCTAGGAAATTCAAATCTTTACGAGAAAGTCAATTGTTTTAATTGGTTTCTTCGGTATTTTATTAAAAACCCAATAGGCTCATTTATATAATTTGATATTGAAAATTTTAATTTGTTATTTAAAAAGTCATTTCATCATGAAACACTTCGAGGAAACTTTGAGATAGAAAAATTAGAAATTTGGGTAGGAAATTTTTGAAATACAGGATTGTAAATAAAAGTAGAAAGAAAGAAAAAGAAGGTTATTAGGAAAAGCGTAACCTGGTGAGAATGATCGGGATACGAACCCGGTACCTCCTGGAAATAGGTCAAGCGCTACCAACTCAACCACAAAGGCTCTTATTACGAGTTTACAGTTCGCCTAAGAAGATAATAACGTATAAAGTTAGCTTTAAATGAGCATTGATGAATTTTTGACTCTGTCTGGTTTTAAATAGAAACAAAGTTTACATAAAATATAAAACAAAGTTTTTAAGCTCAACACAACTAAAAAGTAAAAATTAATTTAGGTCTCACTTTTAAAATTAAATTAGTCAATTTTAAGATAACTTAAAATGACCTTAATTACATCATGCTTCAAATAGAAAATTATGTAAATTGCCATTGATCTTGTCGAATAAAACAGATCATCGTTTACCTTAGAAATGCCAGCTCTCACAGATCGGCTCCAACCAGAGCCTTTGACAGGTAAAAACGTCGGATTAATTAGTCAGTTGCCGTAAAGCCCTGACTTGGCACACATTGACTTCTTTTTATTCCCCCCATCAAGGAAATAATGTGTGGTCAATAATTTTCGTCACCTAAAGATGCTGTTGAAGCGTGCATAAACCATGTTTTCGAGGTGTCTCATTTGGAGTGGAAAAATGCAAAAATCATTATGAGAACAAATATTAATGTATATATGTATACTATTAAAAAAACTTTCAAGGAATACAAAATACGGGTCAAAATACATTATACACAAGTTTCATTTCTTTCAAAAATTTATTTTGAAAAATCAACCATGTCAGAAACACTGTCAGTATTATGTAAAGAACAGAATCTGTATTAGCCAGATTTTTAAAGGCGGATTCCCTTTTTGCGATATTTCAGTTATAATTGATTCTCACTTAATTACCCAGTTTAAATTTACGTTATTTGAAATTTCAAAAATTGAGTTTGTTTCAGGTTTTTAGCGATAAGAGAAATTTTGAACAAACTTTTCAGATTGCAAATAAAGTCAATTAATAAAGATAATATCACAATATCGTTAATTGTTCAAATATTCACGTCAATCTTATTAGCGTCAAAAGCGATAAGCTTTAATGGTCTAGAAAAGTTTTTAAGGCTGATTCGTATCGACTTTTCGTTCTGCTTGGAAATGATAAAACATTGTTAAGATTTTAAGCATTTGTGGTTTCTTCTTTGTATTCATTATCTAAAAACCATTTCCTTTTTTACTTTTCTCTATCCCTTTTTTTAAATCATAGGCAGCTTTACTCTTACAAATGTCGATTCCATTAGCAAATTGTGATATTGCTTTAGGACTGATTTAACGAACCAATAAAATCTCTTCTTCAATGGTGCTAGCCTTTTTTTGGACTCTATGAAAACAATATTCAATATATACAACTTTCGGAAAATCAATACAATATAATAAGCGACAGTATTTGTAACTGTTTCTGGCACTTTCTATAGATAACTTTTATGGAACATTTGTTGTGTGTATTGCAAACTTTTTCGTTCACAAACAAACAAATTGTTACAAACATATAACATTAAAAAAAAGTAAATTTAATTGTTGTCTTTTAAAGGTAATTGATTTTTGTAGTATTATATTTGATGGTAAAAGATACATTGCATTAAATGGTTCATAAAACATCTCTTTTTGAAATAACAAGCCATTCATTATTACAGATACAATTTATTTTCGCTCTAGTTTAAGAACTAGTGTGGCTTTTTGATTGAAGTTGCAATAGATTCATTTTATACGAGTAAAATATAGACTTTTATTTTAATATGGTTATACAAATATTTTAACTCATATGAACTGTTCATCAAATTATAAGTAGACTTATTTTATAAATGTATTCTCACATTTTATCTATTAGATTATAACAATATTTAAATATATATGCTTTTCATAGCTGGTATTCGGCACTTTTGCCTCCTTACCTACAACCTAAATGCCGAGATAATCTTGAAAAAGACTTCACTGTCATCTGCCAAACATTAGTTCATCAGCAAAAGTGAAGATTGAAATAGCTATCTTGCGAAAGTTGTCGGATCCGAAGATCGTTGCTACTGGAATACGGCGTCAAATTAGTAGAAGGCATGCCTCGGAGATGTCAGGCAATCATCGACGCCGATGGTGACTGGACACACTAGTCATCAATTTGCATCATCGTTGGTGATGTGTATTTATAAATATAGCAGTATCAACAGATAATTTTTATGCATTTTTGTTGCTTAATATTGATATTATATGGTCGTCAGTTTTGAAGAGCGTGGCTTAATTGTATTTGTTGGTATTATTTGAAATATATGCCAACAATTGGAGAACTCGTGAACTACGTTTACTTGTGTTGTAGAGGCCGCACCATGTATTTTTACAGAAATTCGAAAAATTTTTAAGATACTTATGTATTTATTATTTATTTATTATTTATTTATTTATTTATTTATTTATTTATTTATTTATTATTTAAAAATGCATAAAATTTTGTATAAAACTCGTTCGATAAGCATTATTAAACACACGGGCCTTCTTTAACGCACTCGTTTTGCTCGTGCTTAAAACAACCCTTGTGGTTAATAATGATGTTTTTCATCGACCTTGTTGTATAAATTAATATTATAAATTAGCCCGACCACGCTCTTACTTGACTGACTGTATGCTTTTACCTAATATAAATATGCTGAAACTAATGGGTAGAATGCTCTGAAACTTGGTTCGAATTCTATTGTTCTCTTGTTTACCAAAACTAAAAACAGGTTTTTGGGAATAATGGCATTTCTGATATAATAAATATATCAAACTGCATGTCTTTGGAAATAGGAAATTATTCTGAATTGAATAGCATTTTTAAAATTCTCTTAAAGTTATTATTAACGCTGTTATTTAGGTTTAAACATTAATTTTCCATTCTCCTCCTATATTTCTTCTTGTTTATTAGGCCAGCGAAGCGATCATTAAACCCAGATGGATATATAAATGGTTTTGGTAAGAATTCCTTTTGAAAGTGAAAGCGCCTGGTGTTTGTGACCCTAATGTGCACACAATTTACTTTTTTATACCGCGCACATTTTTTTTTTTACATAAAATTCGCTGTAAATGTGGATTTTAAAACACTTCTTATTTAATTGGCCAATTAACAACTTTATATCATTTTCAGATCACATTTTTCGTCTTTGGAATTTGTTGCGCAATAACATTTCGTTTCTATTTTGTCCAGTTTTTGCAGAAAAATTCATTTATAGCGAAGAAAAATGTGCGCGGTATAAAAATGTAAATTATGTATACGTAAGGATTACAAACACCAGGTGCTTTCACTTTCAATGGGAATTCTTACCAAACCATTTGTTTATCCATCTGGGTTTTTATTCGCTTCGCCGGCAAAATTAACAAGAAGAAATATAGGAGGAGAATGGAAAATTAAAGTTTAAACCTAAATAACAGCGTTAATAATAACTTTAAGAGAATTTTAAAAATGCTATTCAATTCAGAATAATTTCCTATTTCCAAAGACATGCAGTTTGATATATTTATTATATCAGAAATGCCATTATTCCCAAAACCCTGTTTTGGGTTTTGGTAAACAAGAGAACAATAGAATTCGAACCAAGTTTCAGTGCAGTCTACCCATAATATTGCAAAACTTCCAAAATTTTAAAACAAAATTTTGTAATTACCTGATATTAGTTATTACTAAGTTCAAATATTTTTGAAAATACGAGTAGTTATGTTTTATTTATGTGCTATTTGTGTGCAAATTCTTATTGTCTACGGGTATTTAATAATGTATTACTAAGCACAGTGCGGTTATAAGGAATTTAATATAGTATGCATAATAATGATTTTGTAATTGAATGAAAAGAAATATAAAAATATGTTGTATACAAACATTATTTTTCTTTTAAATCATAACTGTATTATGGTGTTTATTGCATTCATTATTAATGTTTATACAAATGTATCACCTATTTTTAATAAACTTTAAAAAAACAATCGATCTATGTTAAAAAATTATCTTCGTTGATCGGTTCGCACGTAAATATTAATTGATAAGTTTATAATATGACAATTCACTCTTATTTTCCAAAAAAAATGTTATAAGATTCTATAAAACATAGATTTAAATAAAATCTAATCAAATTTGACTCATTTAATTGTGCTAAACCAAGAAGAACAAACAAGGGCCCTTTCTATCCGTTCTGTTTTAAATTTGTTTGTGACTGAAAAATTCCAACATCCAACTTGCATCATACACTGAATAGACAATTTGCATATATTTATTTACTACGAAAGGTGGTTTTAAAAGATTATTTTATTCAAATCGAAATTTCGTCATTAAAATACAATTGAAACAGGATGCTAAAAATGTGTCCAAAATAAAATAAAGACATTTATTTCATTTTTTTGTAAACTTACTTTATATTTAAATTTTTACAAAAAAAAACCATGATCTGTAAAAGCAAACCTTAAATTTAGTTGCCGTTGTCCAGGGTTTAATAAAAATAATTCAAATAATTACGTTTATAAGAAGTTACTTTTTAATTTTATTTTTAATAATAACATATTTTCT
The DNA here is from genome assembly GCA_001014945.1 of Clogmia albipunctata. NCBI lineage: Eukaryota > Metazoa > Arthropoda > Insecta > Diptera > Psychodidae > Clogmia > Clogmia albipunctata. Next base: position 9,629 of record JXOV01000952.1, on the reverse strand, counting down.
TGCTTTACTTACTTTTAAAGGCAGATTCTGAAATAAACCTGGTTATGGTACCCTGCCATAATTATAATCAATGTTATTCCTTTCTACTTCTATACTTTCAGAGGAATAATAGTAAGTATAAAGTGAAGACAATGAAGAGGAAGCAGAGGAAGAAGAAGGCTTCCGCATTGTTTCCCTCTATCACTTACCTAAGAGCATCATTGAAATTGTTAAAATAATATTTTATTATGTGAAAATATCCTTGAGCAGTGTTGTGTAACATGGAGCGATAAGTAGGTCAGCAGTAGCATTGAACAAGCATAATTCTTTGGCCGTTTTGGTTTGAGATAAATTGCATTTCCTGTTAAAGAGCAAAAGCAGTAACACGTTCCAGCATTTATAGGATATTTTCCACTGAACTTAATCGGATTTTGGTGGCACGGAAATTGCTTTCTAATTTAGTAAGAGAATTCATTTGATAAGAAGAATGAATTTACGAGTACTCTATAAAGTTGTCCATTTTGGGTTCATCACTTGCTGATTGTAAAATTATGTAAAAACCGTAGTATTGTAGTTTTGTCCTGTCATATTCAGGGTGCTTCAGCGTTATCTAACTTGAAAACACCAGAAATTTCAACAATTTGCGGAACAGTCTATTAGTTCGTGATTAATTCGAATTTGAAAAGCCATTGACTATATCTGGAGCAAAAACTGAACAGCAATTTCAGGCAGTCAGCTTTTCATGGCTATTGATTTCATCAATCGATAAATGCCTTTCATTATGAAGCCTTTTTACTTCTGCCCCGTAAAAAATCCATTGATGAAAATCAATTGAAATCGGTCGTTTGGGTTTATTTTTGTTTTATTCCTATCTATATTTGATAAGCTCATTAATTGTGGTCCAATTTAAAATTATGCTGTATTTATTAGATAAATCTACGAAAAACGCTTTAATTTTGTTAAGAAAGCAGTTTATAAACAGTAGGTATATTTTATATTGCTTATTATCATATCAACATATTAACATTGGGTCTGGGCTGCAATTAAAAAAAATTTGTTGCTGCTCAACAACAAAAGTATTAGGTTGTTTCACTTGAACCTTTACACCACCCATATAAACAAAAACTGGAGAAAGTAAGTTTTATAATTTCAAAATATACTGGGTGTTAAGTTTGTTTATATTAAACGTTATTTATACAACGACCTTGTTGTAATAAATAAGATAGGGCATTATTAAACACAAGGCTTGTTTTAAGCCACGAGCAAAGCGAGTGCCTTAAAGAAGGCCTGCTTTTATACAAAATTGTATTCATTTTTAAATATATAAAGATAAAAACTACAAAAGAACATTCGTTGGTTAGAATTTACCCAAAATTATTACAAAAGACCTTCTTATGATAAAAATAATAAAATTATGCCGCATAAAATTTCTTATTTTAAAAAAAGAAATTAGACATACATTCTTTTTTTAAATCACCGTTGTAGTAGAATCGATAAATCTATGATTGAGATTTCCTTTTTTCAAACAAACTATAAGGTTAAATTTAATATATTGGACTGTTTTATATACTTAATTATATACGAAAGTAAATTTATTAATTTTTAATTGAATTTTTCAAACAGTTTTTCATAAATCGTCGTTAGAATTTTTGAAGATTATTTTTCTCATGGTCAAGTTTGAAAGTTTTATATCTTAATTAAAAACTCTAATCACCGTGTTTGACACATTTTTAGGTTAATATACTCTGTCACTATAAATATACAAATTTTCATAGTTCTGATGGCAACTGATCGGGCTTTATAGATAAAAAAAAACTGTAAACTTCGAAAATCTAGGTTTTACAAGAACTCACTAATTATCGAAATAAAAATTAAAGTAGATAAACCTTATAACTTGACTTATATTATTATGAAACAATATAGCTATTGCAGATATTAATAAAAACTACATTACAATAAATGCTATTGGTGAACGATCGAAATTGACCCACTCAAGGTGTAAAGTTTCATATGGGACAATTTAATATTTGATGAAAACTGATATTTGGAAATTTAAAATCTCTTCAAAAAAGTGTGGAAGTGATGACAAACCAGTCAAGAATTTTAATAAGGTTTTTAGCGGAGAATTTCTTTTTCACAACTGAATATACTTTGTGTGTGTAAACTTTACTTTTATCACTTTCAGATTGCCAAAACTATTATTTCTGTTACTTACATCTAATCACTCCGACGATACTTATATATTTGACTAATAAAAATATAATGCTAGATCATCTGCATATAAAACGGCTTGGGGGAGTTATCACTACTTCGCAAAAAATGTTAACACGACAAAAAACAAAACAACTCATAAATATACCTAATGGTTTTAAAAAATTATGAAAAGTGAAACCACAAAATACGAAATGGTTTACAAATAAATGAGTATAGTATACGTATATATAATTTTTAAGGAAAACCTTTTCTACATTAAATTCATCAAAAAATGCATTTTATGTATATTTGCATGAGTAAAAAATTATATGTAATTTTTTTCTTAATCTATAAAAATAGAGCTAACTACTATTTGATCATTAAATTCACTTTAAATGGGTCTTAATCTCCATCGAGCACCAATTTTGTCAAAGTTATTCAATTTTGTTGAGAAAATGTTGCATTTCACTCTCAATGAAATTGATTTTACTAGTTGCCTGCGGAAATTCGTTTCGTGTTATCAGTTCCTGTCAGATATATGGAATAATTTGCATTTATATCGAATATTTCCGTTTCATCCATTTAGACGGATATCGAATCATTTGATCCAATACAGTATTGGCGTTTCCTTGATGCATTTGTGACTTATTTGTGCAATACATTATCCGAGAAATACGTGTTTATGTGCCAGGAGGAAATTAAATAAAGTGACATCGATTCAACCTTAGTATTTATTACTTTATTCTAAATATTATGCCGTACATTTGCATATTTTTTTTAAATCACTAAAGCCAATGTGGACTTTTGTTTTATAAAGTTCTTTTTAAGATACAGTAGAAGTTTAATAATCCAATGTCTTTCCGGAATTTTGCTTTTCTCCAAAAGTGTGTATGTAAAGAAATTATAACACTAGAGGGTATTTGGGGTAGTTTGAGATCATATGGGAGCGCTGGGTACTCAAAAGTTATGGCTTTCTACATCATTAGTAATATATTTGATAATAAACGCCAAAAGTCCGGAAAATAAAAAAGTCAATCGTTAATTTTTTGTTGTAAAACTATGGTATCGCTTAAGTTGAAATATGAAGATTTGACCAGTGCTTATCGCTGGCACTTTGCACTAGTCCATGTAACGAATTCTTATTCTTACCGGCTTCAGTAATAAACTTGTAAAATTCAAGTTGAAAAAGTGTCTTTGAACAACACTAAAGAGTAGCCACTTTCAGGGAACTTAGATTGATTATTTCCCTTTCAGCAGAACTGATAACATACTGCCCACAGGACTTTATTCAGAAATATAAAATAAACTTTGTTGTATGTAATTAGGTTGATAATTAAACTAAACAGTATTAGCTTAATTATCAACCTAATTTTTCTTATAATTACATACCGTCCGTTAGTCCGGCACCGAATCGGTACCGAACGTGCCGGATTATAGGACATCTTCTATACCAATACTATAAATAAATTTTTATGGTTTTAAAATAATAATCATTCATTATAAACAATTTCTTTACTTATATCGATAGTGCAACTTCGTTACAGATGATATCAATATACCAAATAAAATAAAATAAATGATATTATAAAATATTATAAATCCAAAATAAAGTAAAGGCAATATGTTACAAAGAGAAAAATTGTAGAAACATAGTAAAATCTTCTGTTTACGTACTTCAGTGGTTGACTTTGAGACAGCTTAAATTTATGTCTTAAAGATATTTTATAAAATTACTTTTTTTCCTCAAAAGTAAAAATATAAAAATTTATTATTAAATTTCTTCTATAAAATATTCATTGAGTGAATTTTTTTCTGAAAAATTTATTTCAATGATTTTGTTATAAGCTGTTCAATCTATATTTTTTTTTCCTTTTACTTTTGAAACTTGAGTGTTATATCTATATATTATAATTCATAAAATTGATTTCTTAAATTTTATCAAGTCGATAAAATTCAGCGAAAAATATCGGCAATTGTTACCAGATAAAATGAAAATCACGTTCAAATCTGCAAAGATAAAACTCAATCGTACGCGTGCGCTTGTGTGAGTTTTTCAAAGGAAATTGGTAATAGGAATCCGTATTATGATAACACGAATCTGTAATTTGTTTATCAAATTATACAGTTTAATTTTATTTGCTCGGGGGAAATTCCACTTTACCCATAATGAAACGTAGGTGGCTCTATAAGTTTTGCTTCTAGTTCAATTGCTTTACGAAATGTTGACTAAATTAAATTTAACTTCTTTAGGTTCTAATAATAATCGCTGACTAAAATATTTGAAACCTTTTAGTATTATTAAATACGAACTCTTTACATCTAGGAATCATAATTATTAGTTAGATTTGATGAATGTGTACGAGATAGTCCTGATTAAAATGGAAGCTTATTTGTCTTTTTATTAACAATCCAAATTAGTGTGTGAAAGTGTTAATTAATATTTCGTCTTTTTTCTTTCTACTTTTTATTCCTTTCTTTCCTGTATTGCTAGATATATGTCGTTAATATAAATTTTACACATTTTCCACTCATCAGCTGATATCCAAGAAGGCCTTACAGTATTGCTTTAAGTATTAATTTAATATTTTTCTACTGTATTGTCTCAATATTTTATAACCATGACAATATTCGCTCCTTATGCATTAGACTGCTTCATCGGAGGCCTTAACAATTAAAGTAATTAATGGTTATTTATACAATTAGATCGATGAGATAAGGCATTATTTAACACAAGTATCTTTTAAGCCAAGAGCGCAGCGAGTACCTTAAAAAAAGCCTTAGTGTTTAATAATGTTTGTCGATCGTGCTTTATACAAAATTGTATGCATTTTTTAAACATAAATTGACCTAAAAATAAAAATATAATCGTCTTATTAAAAGTTGGTTAAGCGGCTCTAAATTTAAAATTTTAAATATTTTTCATCCTTCTCTTACTCATAGCTGCAAGGCCTAGTTCAAAATTTTCCGGTAGGTGGTGTATTTGAAAAAAAAATCGTTAAAGGCACTTATGCTATAATAACGACTTCGACAGAGTAAATTTGAGTATCATAATAGTGCTAAACCCTGTAGAAAACCAATGTTAAGAAATAATAAAATTTAAATTATATTTGTATACAAAACTAATACTACTGCAAATAAATGGATTTAAATTAAAAATTTGGAAAAACTCAAATTTTAAGAAGGTTCACTATAAAATCTGATAACTGTCATTATTTTATTGATGACACATCTTCCGGATTCTTTATGCACAGAATTTTAAAGAAAAAATTTCTATTTTTTACTAGATTTGCTAATTTCCAGACCCAATACATTTAAAAATAGACAGTAATCTGACGCAGTTGAAAACACAGCAAACCGTCGTTTTTGTATGAATTTAGCATGCTGTGCTTCTAGCTAGCGCACGTTTAATATAAATTTTAAGGAATAAAAATGCCTGAAATTATTTATTGACTTCATTCATCTGCGGATTTTATTAAATTCTTTTAACTATAATATACGTACTTTATTAATAAAAAACATTATTAGAAATTATTAACAATTATTTATAGCTGTGTCGTTCTCGCTATTCTAATCTCTTATTTTATTTAAATTGTTAGAATTCTTACAGCTCATATTTTTCTAATCAGAAAAAGAATAGAGTATCGCGTGATTAATTCATAATTAACCTGAATTTCATGCGGGCATTGTAAAATGTAAAGATTGTAATCACGTTTTCGGCTGTTTTTGCGTTCGTTTTGTTCAACATAAATACAATTGCGGGATCGAAAGCACAATGATAAACTTGTAATAAGTTTTAAAAAACATTACTTGAAAGGGAGAGACTTTAGCACTCGCATAATTAATAATAAAAGTTAAATAGTTACTTTAAGATCCATAAATAGATTAAATAAAAGTAGACAAATTCAAAATTATTTGCATAGAAGGCGTCGTTAAAAAGAGCAATTTGAGGTTTTGTATCTTTAATATAAGTATTTTGAAGCCGAGTGGCACAGTGGTTAATGCGTTTCAAAATTCAAATCGAAGGGCTAGGTTCGAGCCACGACCAGACAATAGTTTTTTTTTCTTTTTAATTTCATTTCTCGTTTTCACTCGTAGCATTCTGTGATTAATATTTAATACATTAACCAAAATAATACACCCCGGCCTCAACTGCCGAAGAACCAGCATCGCCAATGCTATGAAAGGTTTTTGCTGCTGTTCAACGAACAGATACAGATGATAATTATGAAACGGATGGTCTTTACTGGACGCCTTTGTGTGTGTTTAGCAATCATCTCCACTTGACTCGCTTTACTCCTGCTCTAGTCTTTCTAGTGCTATCTTAAAATATAAAAGTTAATGAAACGCAAAGACGTCGTTTATGTAAATGATATTTCAGAAATATATTGAATGGAAAATCGATTACCAAAATTAAGAGCAATTGTTGGATTCGAAATCCATTTTATTTCATAGTAATGGGTCATTAAAACCATTTTATTGTTATTTAATTAACTGGAAGCTATAAAATTTTAATACTCATGAAGTAATTATATAGTTAGTCCAAAATCGTCGGTTTTAGCAACATTCTTTTCTACAATGATATTTTAAAATGAAATACTCAAATGAACTTTTTTAAATCAATATTTGAACCAGGACCATGTTTTATTAAGCAATTAATTTCTAAAATAAACATATATGTTTTTGCTTTTAATTTGATAAGAATACTGCAAAATCCTCCGTAAAGCATTTATTTTTAAGGGCACATCTTCTCAAAAACGTTTTCTTATCTTTATTCACATTTTACTCAGGAATGTGCAAAATAATTTTCCCCCAAAGTTTACTTCAAACTGATAATGACATTGGTATTCCTCATGAACGAATACACCTATACGTTCTTTTCAATGTTTATTTCAATCACGTGTGTTAAAAGTAATTGTTGCACAAGATGTTATTCAATTTTCTAAACGGAATATTTCGGTATCAGGATTAAATGCTATAAACTTTTAATGCTTTTGCTTTATTTTTGGGTAATTGAATTTGCATAAATGTTTATTTTTTATCCTACCTTACCCCATATACGATTACGACGAATCATATTACCACGTTTTAGAAAATTTCATAAAATGTGTTTTTGAATAACAATACGTAGAATCCCTTTCTAATATGTAAAATATCTAACTATGATATCAGAGATTGCAGTGGACTAAAATATAACCTCATCAAATAAAATTAACTTTTGCTTTTAATTTTTTAAAAGAGTTGAGCTAGACCTCATTAAGAACACAATATAGGGCAAACCTGGGAGATACGCCATACTCCCTTTAACTTAGGGTTGGTCGGAGACGGCAGTGGTATTTTTCTTAATTTATATATACGAAAATTGCTCTTTGTTAAATCACATAACACATAAATAAAATTTAATTAAAAATTTGAGTGTTTTATCTCTGAAAAATCATAGCAATAAGATTTAAACCGAATAACTTTTCTAAAAACTTTAATTATCATTGTTCAATAACTTTTTTAATTAAATTATATTAATGAAATCGAAACACATCCAAGAATTAGACTGAATCCACCACATACGGAGCAGATTTTTAATGAAAAAATTCGATTTTTATCAGAAAATTTGTACGATATTTGATATATTATGTGGGAGGGAACATGAAGAGTGAAAGAGATTCAAAACAGAATAGGAAAGATAATAGAGGAGAGCGGCAAAAATTTAGATATCGTACGTAAAATGAAAAGGATAGTCCCTAGGGAATATTAATCCATGCTTCTTGAGTTGCTGAGCTCCATAAATTAAACGTTCAATCCCTTGGTGGTTTAATTTGAGAAAGACGCTTATATTACTCATTTTACGTAAATAAAACATTATTCCATTAAAGTCTTTAAATTTATTTGCATATTTTCCATAATTTTTATAGTATTAGAGACTAAATTTGAGAAATATTTCATACAATTATTAACAATATTTTTAGGAAATAAGCTTTTTTATATTTATAAAATTCTGATTAAAAATGTTTACAATTAAGTAGCCAATGCTTCCTCTAGACATTGTTTTATAATCGTACAGTGTTGAATAAAGTATATATCAATACCTGCAGATAATTACAAAACGTGTAAATACACAAAATTAGTACTTTGTATCAAAATTTAATTATTAAAAATTATAATTTTTTATCTTAGTAGCGTAGAATGAAAATTATATTTACACGTTCGTGTCTTTATAATAAAGTAGGCCCTGATTTATTAATTAATTTAAATTTTTTCACATTAAATGAAAAAAAGGAAAATTCCTCTTAAATGTTGATTATAGCTTTTAAATGTGGTTTAAATAATATCTGCCTCTGTGTCTTTGCGGTTAACACCCTGGACATCTTCTTCGAGGTCGTGGAATCTAATCCCGGCCGAATATTTGTGTATGTAGAATAACATTGCGAAATAACATTCATAGCGAATTATAAATATAAGTAATCGCGCAAACAAATAATGTTATGTCGTAATTTAAAGAGTTTGATCAGTCTCAATAAAATAATAACACTTGTTTTAAGAAGTTTATACTACAAAAGTTAATTTAAAATTAAATGGTGGATTGATTTACAAAATGATTGAACAACGGAAAAGAAAGATGCGATCGACTTAAAATCGTTTGCTAGAGTCTCGCCGTGTGGCCGGTTAGAAGTCTATTTATTGGATGGGTTCTTCCTGAGTCACACGTCCATGAGAGGGGGAATCAATTCCATATAATCCCAAAATAATTGGTGTTCGTCGACCTAAAGGTTCCAAAGAGAAGACATTACATTTTATGGGTCACTTGCCCTAAAGGGTTTAAATTCTGACAATATTCAACACATTTATAAATTCTCTGAAAGAGTCTAATGTTAATTATAAACATTTTATGCGTTTGAATTCTAAATGAAGTTGATGCATTTCTAATGTAAATTCTAATAATAGAAACTTGTTTAGTGAAACTTGAATTATAAAATGGTTTTAGTTTCGATTACGTTTTTATGACTAAAATAATAGTTAAGACATTCCTAAAATAATCAAAATTTAATTGTCCTAACAATAAATAATATGGGCTGATTAACTGGATCCGTTTACAACCGGTCTAGGTGTTAACTAACTACTAATACACTAAAAAACAAACAGTCACATAAAGTCTAACACCCGTTGGTTAAGGTTGAGACTACCCCCAGTT
>JXOV01000951.1:814-15217 GCA_001014945.1 Clogmia albipunctata | reverse complement strand
GATTATAATTATACAAATATTAGTTTTTCATTTCTATTTGTTCAATCCTTCTAATTTATCAACCATTCCTTGATTTTTAATATATTTTGCATAATCCAAAGGTGTTTCACCAGTCCAGTCGACTTCGTTAAGTATAGAAAGTAATTCATCTTTTGGAATGCTTTGTAAGCAGAAGTCCCATCTATTTAAAACGATCCAATGAAGAAGGGAACGTCCGGTATATTCGACAGTATGATCCTGTTTTAAGTTCTTGAAAACTTTTAATTTCAAATCCTTATTGTTCAATAGCTTCTTTACTTGATCAGTTCGTTTCAACTCGAAAAGCAAATGTAGAGGTGTTATTCCTTGATTAGTTTTCATTTTCCATTTCTCATTGTTCATTTTTTCGACTAGGTATTCTATCATCGGTATATTGTTGTATTTAATGGCGGTGTATAACAATGACCAATTTTTATCTCTTTTTAGCAGATTATCCACAGTCATATTTGGATACTTTTTCTTATATATAGTGAAGTATCTTTCAAACACGTCTGGTTTGTATTGAAACTCAATCAGTTTGAACAGAGCTTCTTTGTCAATTTCAGCCACAAAAATGTCATTGAAGTCTGTTAAAGATTCCAAATAACCACTTTCTATAATTGTGTGTAGAATATTACCTTTAGTGAGCTTCCAAAAAGAATCCTTTTCAACAATTTGCTCTTCTGATGTCAGTTTGCACTCCCATTCATATTCTCCATTTATTTGATAATATGTATCTGGTTTTGTTGACTCCTTAATTGAGAATTGAATGTTTTCATCAGCCACATTTATATTTCTACGTTTCCAATCGATGACAATCTGAACATCTTTGGAATCTACTTTCCATTCGAAAGTTTTATTTAAGATTGAGTTTTTGTCATTTACCATCGGTTTTATAAGTGTTAGAACATCGACACTATTATTTTGAAAAGCAACATGATGCGGCTTAAATTTGTTTTTGGTCTCTCTCAGGAACGAATAAATAGGAACAATAATCGAGTTCAATTTCGATTTTAATCTCAATTTCAAACCCAACAAGTCCTCAAATAAATGGGCATGGTTTCGCTGAGCAGCAATATGGAAACAAGAATAACCAAATGCACTTTTGGCAAATACGTTACAGTTCTTCACAATTAACAGCTTTACAAACTCGGATTCTCCCAATTCACAACACAATAAAAATGGTGTGTATTCCTTTTTATTTAGCGGCTTTTCAATGATCAACCTTAGCCCTTTCCATTCTAGAACTTCTCGAAATATTTTCTCATCTCCACGAATAATCGCCAATTTCAAATTATCAGGTTCAATTTTAACCTGTGGGTTTTTTTTCTCATACTCGCTCAACTCGTCAATAGAACCAAATTTAATCAATTCCTTTAGATCTTTTGGTTCTTCATGGACAGCCTTTGGTTGTAATTCTAGTTCATTTACAAAATTAATCCAGTCATCAAAATTCAAACTTGATTTCAATGAGCCGTTTTGTTCTTTTTCTTTAAATAAAATCTCACAGTTTTTCTTCAGCAGAATTTCGTAATTGTAAGGCAATAAGAGCAACAGATGATTATTGTGGATAATGAAGTTCCTCAAAGACGATCCCGCTAGAACTGGAATCCAGTCCAACATCATTTTCGTTTCTTCTCTTTCAGTTATATCACTCTTTGACTTCATTAATTGCTTGATTGTCGTACCAGTTACAAAGCATCCTTCCATGTTCTTAACAGTCAACTTTCCTTCACTTTTAAACAGTTCGTAATGTGTTTTTAAGGTTTTCCAATGGTCATCCAATATATTTTTTATTTCTGTTTGATCTATATTTTCAACACTTTTTAAATGCTCAAAGAAATTCTTAAACCCTTTTCCACAAAATATTTTCTTCTTATCTGCTTTCTTTATAGTGTCATTATCAAAATTCTTAAAAACGTCTTCTAAAAATTCAGAGCAATAATCTGGTAGTTTCTCCAGATCAGAAAACTTACAAAACTCGTCTATTTCCTTTATGTTCTCTTCTAAATTTTTGTGAATTTCTAACCGTTCAACTACTAACTTAAAACTTGAAGAATTCCTCGGCATATTTTTTGGTTTTCCTTCAGAATTCAACTTATCAAATAATTGTTTTAATGACTGTGAACAATTTTCAGGAAGTTTTTCCAATTTTAATAATTCATCAAAATTCTCGATTTCCTCAATGCCTTGGAGAATATTTCTACGGTTTACGTCACCATCAAAAACCTTCTTCATTATGAACAGTGCCGATGAAATCCTCTGCTGAATATTAAGACTTTTCTGATATCTATACCAGTTTTTAAAATCTTTCATAGATATTTTAATGTTATTAAAAATGGCTTCTTTACTAAAATCTTCCTGTGCAATTTTGAAATTGGCAATTTTAATCAACAAAGGATTGATTCGGTCATTAAATTCGTTCCCCATAATTTCGTAGAGATTTTTGAAGCTTCTCAACATTTCACTTATGTATTCCAAACTTCCAGGCCCTACAATTTGTGTATTTATATATTTGTATTCCTTTTTCACTCTTTCCCAATTTTTTATTATTTTGTCGACAAGATCTGTATGGGCCTTAACTTTTGTCACATCCAATTCAAACCAAGGAACATAGTGCTCGTCAAACTGTTCTACTTCCATTTGAAACTCATCAAATTTCATGGATAGAATTCTGTTTAAAAATTTCATTACAACCACTCTTTTTTCATTTTCCAATAGAATGTTTATAATTGGCTCGAGGTTTTTGAACAGGTGAGTTAATTTCTTGAAGCTGGTTTCGTTCACATCAACACTGATCAAATGGCCCAAAACATATCTATACTTTTGAATTAGGGTATTTGACATTTCCACTGGCATCAACATATTTTCTATAGATACCTCATCTGTCGGAGGAAAATGTGGACTGGATACTGTATTCTGGAGTAATTCGGTTATCTTTGTAAGGCATACAAAGTATGATTCATTGTTATTGTCCTTTTCTTTAAGCGGTTGATGGAAGTCTTGTAAAATTTCCCTGATCTGGACTAGACTTCGAAATCTGCGAAGGTGGGTGAATTTGTCCAAAATTTCATCTATTCTTGGGTAATTTTGATTGATTGATTGAAAAAGTAATATAATCTGATCGGGAACATTTCTTCGGTTCAGCGTACTGGAATTTCTCAAATTGTGTTGTGAAATCGGAGACACAATTTTTCAGAAATGTACGACCCAATAATAAATCGCATAGTATGGTCTCCTCGTCCGATAATTTATTTTCATGACGAATAAGAAAAAATGACATCAAGAACTCCAATTCTCGCCAGGGGAGGTTATTAGTAGCGTAAGTCATTATTTCACTTCTCAGAAAATAGATAAGGTGACGGCCTACGTGAATTTCTCGCGAACCAGACGATGCAATCCACAAATCGGCTAATTTCCTTAACTGCTTCTTTATTTCAGGCAGATCACTTTTCGGTAAATTCCCTTTGTCATTTCGAGTTTTCTCCAATATAGTCGACAAAACTTGTTCAATCTCTTCGTCGTCCACTTTCTGGTCAGAAAGGATTAATTTCCCAATTTTCTCCATGTTGAATTACTATAACTGAAAATGAATAATAGAGAGCAAAACTAAAGCACTGAAAAGTATTTCACAACTCGATGAAATACGATATCTGAAATGAAAATAAAAGATAAGAATATAATTCGATCTCTATATAAGAACTTACCTCGTAAAGGTATTTAAATCGCAGTTCTTTCAGAATTTTATATAAAATTCAAATGTTATTTATCCACTGCAACTCTGCTAATATTTTAAGAACAATTCCGCACCTAATAATAGTAACACGAAAAATATAAATTTCTCCAGCCGAAAAATAAGCACAATAAACTACATACCAATCGCCTCTGTAACTAATTTTGAATGAAAATGTTTGGACCTTCAATTTTTACTGATAAACTTGTTTCGCGAAATACAGTCGGTTATATTTCTACTCATAGAATGAAACGACTTATCTACTAAAGTTTCAATAAGAAGTTTCTTTTGAGTTTCATGGATTTTATAATTATTGTCGATAGTATTAGAATATAAATTGTGTCTATAATAACTTAAAAACATAATAATAAATAAATTGTAGACTTTTTGTTCAATTGCGAATTGTGCAAAATGACAACTGAATAAATGAAGTATTTGATAACTCAAAAATTCTTTGGGGTAGACCTAGACTGGTTACGGATTTTCTATGCCATTTCAGAAAGTTATATTTATCATCTCACCATAGTTAATTCTTCTATAAAAAATAAACTGATCACGATCAGAGTAAATCTTTTAGAAATTCTAACATTCTATACGCAAAAATAATACTGATGTACCGATTCTTCTTCTTCCACGACTCAACAATCGTTACCGGTCTAGGTCTAACTAAATGGTTTTACGTAATCATAGTTTTTCAAATGCTCTATCTATCATTTGCCAATCTTTCACAATTGACAATTGAATATCATGTTTATGAATCATTAGTTGTTATGATGTGATTAGCACCATGAACAAATGATTCTATATAGAGCGTATTTATTGTCAGGTTTTTGCCACTGAAACAAAACACACATACTAGGAAGAAGATCATCCCCTTCATAACTTTCATTTGAACAGCAGCAAGTTACTAGTATTAGTAAAATCCGGTTTATCTCTTCGATTCTGTGCACTCCACCTAAGCTTTGAAAGCCTGTCTGGTCGAACGAATAGCATTGACGATGCTGGTTGTTCGACAGTTGAGGCCGGGGTATTATTTTTTGGTAAATTTATTTTAAACATATATTAATCACAAATGTTAATGAAAACAAGTAATAAATGTAATGATGAACCGATTACTGGAATAAAATTAATATCATAACCATTATTGGAATACACTAAATCTGATATGCCTCAAAACGTTATGTAGTAGCTTCACATTCTATTTATAAAATACATAACTATAAAAAAATAATATAATTGAATCTATTTATTTACATTAAAATATTTAATAAATTAACAAAACATACTGCAATAATAACTATTCGACAAAAAAACTTTCATTTGTATCACCAAAATCGAATTAAGCTTTGAAACAATTGCCAGAGGTCTTTCGTTGGCTCTCTTTGTTCCTTGAGATCATCATTCAGAGACGTTTGAATTACTTGGAGCAGTTTTTGGTATAAAAACGATTGCTTAGAATCTGGCTTTGAAATTCCCAAGTGATCGTCGGTCAAACGGAAAAAGTCGCCAACATCGAGCTTGGCCGATTCTTCAGTTACTACATCGTAAGACAACTTGAATGGCGTCAATACTGTTGGTTTACCCTCAACAATGCTAACAACCTGGAATAATAAAACAAATAAATTAATAAGTGTTTTGTGTAAGGTTTTAAATTAGAGAATTATTATCAAATTTTTTGTAACAAAAATATTACTAATTTTTATAAGAATTTAATATATTAATAATTATATAAGTTGAAAAACTAATATTATATTAATACAGATTACAAAAACTCTCGGACTAAGTATTATTCTCATAACTAACAAATATTTTCGCACTCATTTTATACCAACAAACCCGAAAAAATTGACGTCATGTTTTGGACAATAATGATTCATATAATGTAAAATAATTTCATTACAAAGTTTAAAAAAGCTTAATAAAATATAAAAAGCTCACCTCTACAGGTTTTTGAATATTATTTTTCAGGTGCTTCATGAAATTGTCATGTAATTTGAGTAATGACGAGGCATTTTCCTGCATTTGCTTCACCTCCATTGTCGGATTGAGAATAACTTGGAGGTGTTGCTTCAATTTGGCCACTGAAGTGCCTCGATGTGGAACAGCTAAGAACATGATTCCCTTGGTCTTGAAACCGATATCTTTTGCACGTTTTTCTTCGTTTTCAAGTGCTTGAGTGATAATACTTTTAACGATTAAACCTCCCATGGAATGGCCCACCCAGATGACTGGGCGATTGGTACCGACTCCTGCCTCGGCCAAGTGATCAAGGAACTCCTTCGCCCGCGATTCTATTGTTCCCTGAGTCACTTGGCAGCCGCATCCATGAACTTTTGAGAACCATTCGGAGAGAGTCGATGTGTAGTTCAGTCCAATGACTCTGATTTGTGGAAATTCGTCCTGCAGCCAGTCCATGGCCCAACAATTTGTGTACTCCTCCTCGTTCACCTCCTCGTCTGAGGGCACCCAGTCTTCCCCCGAAACGCTAAACTGGCCCTTGGCGTCTAACGAAGCCTCCTCTGGACAGTCCGCGTAAACCACCTCCCAATCACTGTTCAGTCCACTCCTCGCCTGATTTATAGTCTCCATGATGTCTTGGGCTACTGGATTGTCAAAAATAATACTCCTCTTCTCCGAATTTCGGCGCATCATCGGAATTATAGCATCTGGACTCGAAGTCCCGTCTCTCCAACTGCTCTCATTGTTGCCATTCTTCTGTGCCGCTCGCTTCTTCGCCTGGAACTTGCTCTCCTTCTGCCGCCACGTGTAAAACACTCCGCCCAGAATCCCATGCACAAAAACCACGTCCAATTTGGGACAAGCTTGCCGCCTGTTTCGAGGATAGAGCGGATAAATTTTCGGCTTATAAATACAATTGTCATGGTCGTCCTCGTCCAAATTAGTGAGCGCCTTGTTCGCCGTCACGTTAATTCTAATATCTATGTCCCGGCTCCACATCGCCAAAACACTAATCCATCCAGTCACAAAAAAATCGTGCGCACGATCAGCGCAACAACTCAAATTAGCTATTATATTACACAGTTTCAGCTTCATCTCCATACTGTTTCGGAACACTTTGTACAGCTCCATCAGCTGGACAAGTCCACCCTCTTCAATAATCTGGAAGGAAATAGAAAAAATTGTATTAGATTTTATAATTTGCAATTGTTCTATATATTTATCTTTTAATATGTACAAATGTTTGCTTTTTCCAAGTAAATATATTTACCATTAAATTTAAGACTGACTCATTTTAACTATCAAAAATAAATAGAAACTATTTTATATAACTAAATACTTCATTAATTTTATATATGATGCGTTTACACTATAACAAACTATTTATGAAAACACGATTTAAAAATAACTTTATTTATAGATATGATTCATTACTTTAATCTCGTGTAAATCAACAATAAACATCTATATCAATTGTTTATAAAAAAAAAGTGTCAAGTCATTATAATACTATCGAGATAATTAAAATTAAATTACATAATAATTAATAACGAATATAGTACTTTCTTTTTGAAAGAAAATTATTTACCAATTAATTACCAAAATATTTAAATATCGAACATAATTTAACATAAATCTAAACTAGAATTTTATTAGAAAGAAATAAATTTGTATTATACTTTATAATTACCTTTTTTGCCACTTTTCTGTCTTCAGTTAAATGACATAAAATCTCCACACACTGCTTAAGGAGCATAGTTTCTTCTTTCGGCATTGCAGAACCGAATTTCACAAGCTTTTCGTCATCGTCCACAGCTTTAAATTTGTATTTTGAAAACGTTAACTTTATCAATTTCTGAGCGCACTCATTAAACTTTACTTTTTCGAGCAAAGTGTGAATTTGTTGGACTAATTCTCTGGCGTCGGTAACTATTCCCAATTTTCTAGGTGGCAGAAAGAACCGCAAATCGGTTTCAGACCTCGCCAAAGCGATCGCTGTCCTCGCATCACAAATCTGAGCTAGGTGCTGATAGTCCCAGCTTTTTAAGTGGCTTAGTAGGGACAGCTGATGGACAGCCTTGATCCTTTCGAGCTTGTCGCCTGTTTGGGCCATCTTGAGCAGTCTCCACGCTAAAGAGTGTTTGAACGACTTCCACCATTTTGCTGCCGGATTAATTATTATATTCACGAAATTTCTATCCACCTCTTGCTTTTGCTGGATCTTTCTAATTGATTCTTTGTAAATTGAGTAGTTAATGTAAACGTAGTCGGGTCTTCGTTTCTGGTCATTATCCAAAACTTTGGTATTTACCACCGAGGATAGATACTTATTGATTAGAAATGTGTGATAAACGACAAATCCAGCCCTGAAAATAGATTTGTTTTTGTTTTTCATTGATGTTCAACATAATACAACATCGCAATTGAATGAATAGCAGTTTTGTTTACTAACATTCCCTTTCACTAATAATAATAATAATAGTGGTCTGAAAAAATCGTACGATTTTCTTTTTCGACCCATACTTACACAAGTGAACTAAGGCCAGTTCCCAAAATTACTTTACGATTTCCGAAATATTTCCTGTACGTCGACATGATTCACTGTTTTAATCCCTGGCTTATCAATAATAACAGTCCAATTCACAATCACTTTGACTTCATTCACAAAACTCCACAAATATTGTTTTTTTCTACAACTTTCCTCTTCGAACGATTGTACATTAATGATAATGATGATGAGACACGAGCAAATTAACAAATGCGGAAATCAAACGGTGATTGGTGGGCGCGACAAACAGCTGATTGTGTCAAGGACGCCAACGACTTTCTTTTTGTTAAAATCAAAATAATAAATAAATTTTGAAATTCAAAATAACCGTTGAAAACAGTTTTTTCAATTAACTTTTAATTTATATATCGGAGTGTATTAATCTCAATTTTTATGACATGATGAAAGTTCATATCTTTGGCCTTAACTTGGACTTTAAACAAAAGTCAAGCTTTGTTGCAGGATAATAAAAAATGCGTTTTCCCCATATATAGACATACTTTTTCATCCTTTTACGACTGGTCACTTACTTTCACCAATCCGACAAAAAGGGGAAAGTTTTTAAACTGAAATAGTTGATTATGAATTGAATTTATTTTCAGTTTAACAAAAATCACTAAAAACGATCCCTTTTTGTACAAGGATGAAATTTGGTGTATGTGCAATAATAATCTCCAAATTGGTTGTTATTTTATGAAAGATATGACTATTAAATGTTTTCAATATTTTTGCAATAAAATAAAAAATATTTAAATAATTGGAATTAAACAAGACACTTTTTACTTAAAGACCAAAATTTCAAAAACTTATCTTTGTATTTTATTTATAACTTTTAATCACGATTTTGTATTAGTGCTAATCTGCATACTTTTAGTGCAAATATCTTTAGGCCATGGATGACTTCAGATTTGCAGTATTTTGCATTTCAAGAATTGGTAAGAAAGGTAAATGAGTGCTGTAATAACCGATTTCACATGTCTATTAAACGTTATTTTGTGTAATTCTGAAAAAATACCATCGATAATTACAAATAAAAAGTTCGCAACGGTTTTTCCAAATTGTGGAAATTTTCAAATTAAAATATTTAAATAATAAATTTGGTTATGACAACAATATGTAATTTCATTAAATTGGTGCCAATTTGCGTGCAAATTTGGAAATATTTCAGCACTCCGTGCAGAAAAACAAACCGTTACAGAACCAATTTGCGATAAAAGCAGGTTACTTTTCGATACGGAATTGCACAAAGAATTATTCATAATTTATATTTTCTACTAATTTTTTTATACGTTTGTATAAACTTAATCAGAATTTAAAATAAAATTTTAAAAAACACGAAAATCCTCTTCGAAAATGATTAATTTTCCTTACAAATGTTAATGACTTGCAGTTTATATAAATAAATAAGTAAAACTACATTACAATCACTGATATTGTTTTACTAAATCAGCTAACAAAAAATGTAAACTTAATGCAAAACAATTGTAACTCAAAAAAAAAAGTTTTTCATTAACCTTCTATTTACAATAAATTCTTTTCAAATAATTCTAGTGCTTTATTGCTTGCAAAGCATAACTAACGGCATCATTTTTGGTTACTCGCCAAGTGTTGTTCCAGGGCTCATAAAAGAGACCAGTTTTTAGAACGGCAGAACAGTCATCTGGAATTAATAAACCATTAATTTATTCCAAATAAAAATTACTACCATTATTAGGAACTTACTTTTTTCTAGAATCCTTTGTATTTCAATTGGAGGTATAAATTTATCCCACTGGTGAGTGTTCATTGGGAGTAGTTTGCAAACATACTCCAACATCACAATGGCACCCAGCCAGGACAAAAACGTCTTGTTGAATGTCGTAATAAAAATCGATCCTCCAGGTTTAAGCGGCTTCAAACAGCAGCTCAGAAATTCCGCAGGTTCATTGACATGTTCTACAACTTCAGAGACAACAACTGCATCAAATGCATCCACTGATTCTGACCTTTTATTAAAATCTTCTATACTATCCTCTAAGTAAGTAATTTTGGACGCAATTGTCTTGTCATTTTCTTTATGCTTTATTGCTATTTCCCGAAGTTCTTTGGCAGGCTCTAAACCAGTAACATTAGCATCTAGTTTGGCTAAAGGCTGTTACGAAGAAAAAATCAAGATTATATTGAGTCAGTGAATCCAGATAATTTCAAATTCCTTTTTCTAAAATAAACTATGAAAAAATTACCTCTGTCAAAATTCCTCCACCACATCCCACTTCCAATATATTCAAGCCCTGTAGAACTCGTGGAGTTCCCTGATATTGAAAATTAACCAGGCCACTATTAATTAAACCATCTCTGATCAGTGGCACTCTGTAAAAATTGCAAAAAATTAACAATTTCCTTTTCTTATTTCTTACAAATATTACCCACCTAACACTATTCATAGAATGGAGAGGTTTCATTGTTCCTAGAGGGTTCCACCAATCTGCACTTGAGTCAGAGAGTACCTTCATGTTTGCTGGGTCAATAAATTTGCTGGTCGAAGATGAAAGGCATCTGAATAAAAACAAATTATTTCAATTTTCTATTTTTATCACTTTGTCGGCTTTATTCCCGTTATTATCCAATTGAACTATTTACTTACCTTTTGATAATTCGCAATGGAATCATTTCTTTGATATTTATTTATTTTTTACTCAATATTGTTTGTTTGGAACTTTTCCTCTACCTCCTCTACTGGACAAATTTTTGAATCAAATTAACGGTTTTCTGGTTGGGTTTAGGTAAACGGGATATAAGAAAATCCCGGATGTACCACATATCGAGCGAAAAAACTAACCTACAAAAATATCTTTTATCCTAGACAATAATAGGAAATCCACAGAAGTTCAAACTCTTTGTATTTCATTACAGATCCTTAGTTCAGAGTTGNCAAATTAACGGTTTTCTGGTTGGGTTTAGGTAAACGGGATATAAGAAAATCCCGGATGTACCACATATCGAGCGAAAAAACTAACCTACAAAAATATCTTTTATCCTAGACAATAATAGGAAATCCACAGAAGTTCAAACTCTTTGTATTTCATTACAGATCCTTAGTTCAGAGTTGAAATGGAAACCGTGGGCATTTTGTTGCCGAATTTTATAATCAAAAATGAAAAAAAAATGCTTTTTTGACAGGTGTACCACAAACGCCGTGTTTGAAGACCAGGTTCACAAGGTACAAATGAAATTCTGCGGTGTTTTCATTTTTGACTTCTTGGTATATTTCTATTGATGAATTGACAAATTTTATATATAGAAAGATCTTTTAGTACATAAATTGTTGTTTATTTCATTATAGGAGGAGTTGTTTTTTGTTTACAAAACAACAGTTATTATACATAATTGTATAATTATAATAACATCTTAAAAACTAACTACGCTTTCGAGGTAAATTAAAGTCAATGCATAAAATAGTTCTTATTTTTTATTATTTCAGAATTTCGTCGGTCGAGTTGTGAAATATTATTTGATCGATCGCCATTCTAGGACTAACTTCACATTGTGTAAATCAGTGCTTTAGTTCTTTTCTATTATTCATATTTAGTCAAAGTTATTAAACATGGAGAAAATTGGGAAACTAATCCTTTCAGACCAGAAAGTGGACGACGAAGAAATTGAAAAATTATTATCGACTATATTGGAGACAAAACGAAATGAGAAAGAGAATTTACCGAAAAGTGATCTGCCTGAAATACAGAAGCAGTGGCGGAAATTAGCTGATTTGTGGATTGCATCATCTGGTTCACGAGAAATTCACGTAGGCCGTCACCTTATCTATTTCCTCAGAACTGAAGTGTTGACTTACGTCACTGATAATCTGCCCTGGCGTCAATTAGAGTTCTTGATAACGATTTATCTACTTCGACATGGAAATAAGTTATCGATCGAAGAAACGATTCTATGCGATTTATTACTCCATCGTGAATTTTTAAAAAATTGTGTCACCGATTTTACAACACAATTTGTTGAAATTAAAAATCCATCCATATCGAACAGATATAAATCTCGATCAGAATACATTGATCATTTAAGAAATTTAAATTACCCAAGAATAGACGAAATTTTGGAAAAATTCACCCACCTTCGCAGATTCAGAAGTTTGGTCCAGATCAGGGAAATTTTACAGGACTTCCATCAATCGCAAACAGAAGAGGACAATAACAGCGACTCCTACTTTCTCTGCCTTGCGAAGATAACCGAATTACTCCAGAATACAGTATCCAGTCCACATTTTCCTCCGGTAGATGAGTTCTTTATAGAAAATATGCTCATACCAATCGAAATTTCGAGTTCCCTAATTCAAAAGTGTCGGTATGTTTTTGGGAATATGATCAGTCTTCAGGTCAGTGACACCAGCTTCAAGAAATTAACTCACCTGTTCAAAAACCTCGACCCATTAATAAACGTTCTTTTGGAAAATGAAAAGAGGGTGGTTGTAATGAAATTTTTAAACAGAATTCTATCCATGGAATTTAATGAGTTTCAACGTGAAGTAGAACAGTTCGATGAGTACAACGTACCTTGGCTTGAATTGGATGTGACAAAAGTTAGGGCCCATACAGATCTTGTCGACAAAATAATAAAAAATTGGGAAGGAGTGAAAAAGGAATATAAATAT
Source organism: Clogmia albipunctata (assembly GCA_001014945.1). Taxonomy (NCBI): domain Eukaryota; kingdom Metazoa; phylum Arthropoda; class Insecta; order Diptera; family Psychodidae; genus Clogmia; species Clogmia albipunctata. The sequence continues at coordinate 2,317 of JXOV01000951.1, read as the reverse complement.
ATAAATACACAAATTATAGAGCTTGGAAGTTTGGAATACATAAGTGAAATGTTGAAAAGCTTCAGAAATCTCTATGAAATTATGGGGAACGAATTTAATGGCCGAATCAATCCTTTGTTGATTAAAATTGCCAATTTCAAAATTGCACAGGACGATTTTAGTAAAGAAACCATTTTTAATAACTTTAAAATATCTTTGAAAGGCTATAAACACTGGTATAGATACCAGAAAAGTCTTAATATTCAGCAGAGAATTTCATCGGTTTTGTTTTTAATGAAGAAAGTTTTTTCTCGAGATCCAAACCGTCAAAATATTCTCAAGGGTATCGAGGAAATTGAGAATTTTGATGAATTTTCAAAACTAAAAAGTCTGCCAGATAATTGTTCGAAATTTTTAAAAGACTTATTTGATAAGATGAATTCTGAAGAAAATCCAAAAAATATGCCGAGGAAATCTTCAAGTTTTAAATTAGTAGTTGAACGGTTAGAAATTCATAAAAATCTAGAAGAGAACATCAAGGAAATTGAAGAGTTTTGCAAGTTTTCTGATCTGGAGAAACTACCAGATTATTGCTCCGAATTTTTAGAAGACATTTTTAGGAATTTTGATAATGACACTATAAAAAGAGCTCATAAAAAGAAACCAATTTCTGAAAAAGGGTTTAAATTTTTTATTGAGCATTTAAAAAGTAATACAAATATAGACCAAACAAAAATTGAAAATATATTGGATGATCATTGGAAACCTTTAAAAACCCAATACGAACAATTAAAAAGTGAAGGAAAGTTGACTGTCAAGAACATGGAAGGATGCTTTGCTACTGGTACGACTATCAAGCAGTTAATGAAGCCAAAGAGTGATGAAAGTCAAAAAGAAGAAACGAAAATGATGCTGGACTGGATTCCTGTCCTATCGGGATCTTCTTTGAGGAATTTCATTATCCACAATAATCATCTGTTGCTCTTATTGCCTTACAATTACGAAATTCTACTGAAAATAAACTGTGAAATTTTATTTAAAGAAAAAGAACAAAACTGCTCATTGAAATCAAGTTTGAATTTTGATGACTGGATTAATTTTGTAAATGAACTTGATTTGCAACCACAGTTTTTTCGTGAAAAACCGACAGATCTAAACGAATTGATTAAATTTGGTTCTATTGACGAGTTGAGCCTATATGAAACAATAAACCCACAGGTTAAAATTGAACCTGATAATTTGAAATTTGCAATTCTTCGTGGAAATGAGGACATATTTAAAAAAGTTTTGGAGTGGAAAGGGCTACTGTTGATCATTGAAAAGCCTTTAAATACAAAGGATTACACGCCATTTTTATTATGTTGTGAATTGGGCGAATCCCAGTTTGCGAAGCTGCTAATTGAGAAGAATTGTAACCCATTTGCCAAAAGTGCCTTTGGTTATTCTTGTTTCCATATTGCTGCTCAGAGGAATCAGGACGATTTATTTAAGGACTTGTTGGGTTTGACATTGAGATTGAACTCA
>JXOV01000948.1:2772-18041 GCA_001014945.1 Clogmia albipunctata | reverse complement strand
GAATGTATTCTAATCCCCATTCACAGGGAACGGGATAGGATAATTTATTTCTAAAAGTTATATTCCTGATTTTGATCATCAAATAATTTTTCTGTTGTATTTTATTACGTTTAAAAAAAGGATATTATAGGCATTTGTTTGTTTGTTTACAATTTTATACAGATATCCTCAATTAAAATAATGTAAATGATTTTGTTTTAAAGAAAGTTGGCAAAATCTATATTTAGTTGCAAGACTAGAACCCTTAACATAAATAAATTGTTTCATAAATGCTATTTTATGCAGCAATTTATTTCCCGAATAAATGGGTAATTATTTTCCATAATAATTAACATAACACTTTGTTGTAGATGTCAATAAAAATGTTATGACAATAGGATTTTATAAGGATTATTTACAATTAAATTACGATATTGTTATGAAAAAGCATAATAAATCAAAAGTAATTGATGCCCAATCGTTAAAAAATCAACAGGTAAACAAAAACAACTACTTATATATTTATTTTATTATCTGAAAGTTTTTTGCAAATAATTCGCTAATTATATGAAAGAGAATTTTCATGTAAAATTATGAAATTTATTATGTTTTCATAATAATTTGGCAATAAAATGGGCATAAAAGAGAATTTAAAAAGGCCTACTATAAACGTTTATCACTTTATACGCTTGAAATGAAGAAAAAACAAGATGAGGAGGCGGAAAAAAGTGAGCTATAAAATGGAAAGTGAGTTGTTCTGTGAAATGGGCCACAAAGTCATCAGTGGCAGTCAACAGTCTGGCGCCCAAATCGATTTTGGGCCTCAAATTATGCGGTGGAAGCGTATCTAATTGCGTAATCGTCGAGCACACATTTTGTTTTTTCTCATCTTCTGGAAGGCGTCCAAAAAAAACAAAATCAAAACAAAGCAGAAAATTGAGGAATAAACGTACAGGAACAAAAAGAATAAGAAGTGAATAAATTGATCCGCTCGTGTTGTGGTTGATGAATGGGCTCTTGATGATGGAGAATTTTATTAATTATCATAATTATTACGACTTAATTAAACCAGTTAAAGTGATAATTCTGGAATTAATCGCCTCATTACGTGGCATTCTGCGATCTCTGTAAATTATTATTTCAAGACTCGAGACTCGTTTCCATTTCTGCATCTCTTCCACATTTCTCGTTTTATTTTTTATGATTTCCCGATGACTGGTGCATCTGATTAGGTGATTTAAGGGGATTTACATTTGCATACTTTTTTTTTATTTGAAGATCGTATCTCAAAATATTATTTTTTTGGTAATAAAAAAGGTCTTAATTTTTCAGAATGAACTTTTCTTTTGTAGAATTAATGTTTTTGTAATATGTATTAAATTAAAATCCATCGTTTCTCTATTTCACTTGAACATAACAATTTATTACTCGATCCTTTTATAAATTGAGTGTTAACATTTAACAATNATTATTTTTTTGGTAATAAAAAAGGTCTTAATTTTTCAGAATGAACTTTTCTTTTGTAGAATTAATGTTTTTGTAATATGTATTAAATTAAAATCCATCGTTTCTCTATTTCACTTGAACATAACAATTTATTACTCGATCCTTTTATAAATTGAGTGTTAACATTTAACAATAAGAAGAAGAAACGAGGCAAAATTTCATACAAATCAGTTGAAACACCGTTTAGTCTTTTCATCTTTTCCGCCATTATTTTTTAAATGTGTTTGTGAATGGAACTTTCATACAAATTTCATAGTCCAATTGAAAATCAATCATAGTTACCAACATGAATAATACACATTTGTACACAACAAAATGTCGTCATTTGATTTTCAAATTTAAATTTTATCCTTAAAATACGATTGAAACAGGGAGCTAAAGAAGTGTCTCCAATGAAATAATGGTAGTTACATAAGATTTTTTAGTGAACCTTCTTTAAATTTGAGTTTTAACGAAACTTTAAAACAAAAGTATTTATTTTAGTTCAAACAGAAATAAAATTCTAGTCAAATTTTGTCGTTTCTTCTTTATGGCGGGAGCTTAATTCATCGCATTGCCGAATCGTTTCTGGTTTTGTGATTAATGAAATGTAATGGGTTGATCTGGATTTGATATCAGTACAAAGAGAAAAGTAATAATACCGCAACGTCATCTTGTTCACTTCCATTGTTCTCTTTATCTAATTCTAGCATTTAATATCTGTTGGAAGACCCAATTTTTTTAAAAAGAAATGAGCCTTCTCATACTTCTAAAAACCGATTGACGTTTTAATTGCATGAGGCTAATTTGAATCCATTCTATTAACTTAAAATATAAAAATCAAATTCGAACTAGATGCCAGGGTTTTTATAATATTTTTTACAATCAACATCAATGTTATTATTGAAAGTTTTAAACTCGTATTAAATCAATAAGTCGATCATAAATACAATTTTCGAAACACAAAAAAAGTGCATTGCTTGTTCTGAGATCGAACACTTCTAATCCCTCTAGAGGTCTCACGGTCTTCAAGTTATTTATATACCAAGTTATTCAATCCTAAGGCCAAAAAGCAGTTAATTTAAGTTTTTGAATACCATGCAGCACTCGGTTATCCTTGATATTTGTGAAACCAGAAGTCACAAGCACTTTTCATTCACAAATAGTATTTTCAATAAATTAGACCTTAATGTGATGAAAGAGTAGAATTTGTTTTGCCAAATACTGTGAGCGGGGGGATGCACCTATGTTCCTCTTAACATTTGTCAAATAAATAAACCTCCTACAATGCGTCCATACTTCATATTTAAATTGGACCGTAATTACAGACTCTGATTCCAAATCTGCATATCAAGGACTGTGGTTATGAATGTCAATTAATATTGTATTATAAAGATCACTTGAGCTAAACATTTAAAACATAATATCGATGGTCCAGAATTACAATGATACAACTACAAAATGACAATTTTACAAGTAAGCAAGAAAACGAATAGCAGTTAAAAAAAAACTCGAGAAATGTTCTGATAAGTCTCCCGACTTCAAGCCATAAATTTGTACAAATTGAAACGCAACCGCTTCTGTAAATTGATTATAATTGAAAAAGAGCAATTGCATCAATGAGATCACTTCAGAGCCAGATTTGATAATGTTTAATTGATATCCAGATTAGTTTTTTTTAATCATTTCTTAATTATTGAAAAGGCATCACACCACTGATACCCATCAGTGATCAGAATCAGTAAATACGCTCCAGAGAAGATAAAGACTGAAAATGGAGTTGTATTCGATTTTCATTGGTGTATAAGGTATGTTACTATGTTTAAATTCGATTATTTAGAGAATACCAAAAGGATACTTCACTATGTTAAAATTTAAGACCAGTTCGACTCATACTTATGGAATCAAATGCGGGAGATTTGGTGAAGAAAAAAGTTATCGTTTGTCATGGCACTTCTTCCGTAAAAATGTCAAAATTTGTCAAATTCGACTACGAACTGGTAATTAGAACTCCGAATTCTACAGATTTGACTCAGTACAACCATGTTCTGCTACCAAACTTGAAAAATGCATTCGCTGGATTAAAATACGAGTCTAATAAAAAGATAATCTTCGTTAAGAAGACAGACGTTTTCAAACGCAATGAAACCAAAAGCACACATCCAATCTATCCAAAATTTTATCTAGTAATAAGCTGGCTCCATTTGAAGTTGGTCGACCGCTACGCGGGCTAAATAAACAAGCAAAACAAATAGAAGGAGAATGGAAAATTAAGGTTTAAACCTAAATAACAGCGTTAATAATAACTTTAAAAGAATTTTAAAAATGCCATTCAGTTCAGAATAATTTCCTCTTTCCAAAGACATGCAGTTTGATATATTTATCATATCGGAAATACCATTATTCGCAAAAACCTGTTTTGGGTTTTAGCAAACAAAAAAACAATGGAACTCGGACCAACTTCAAATGGAGCCAGCTTATAAGATGTTCTAAGCGAAAACAAGTCCTTTTGCGTTATTAACGTCATTGGGCATGAACTGGAGGCCAAAGATTCATTAGATCACTCTCGAAACTGATATTTTGACCTTGAGGAACTACTTCCATTCTCAGGGAAAATACGTTTACGTCATTGCTATCAGGTCTGTAGGACATGTTCCTTATTCAGTCGATGTTCTTAGTTGTATTTTACAAGTTGTTGCAGTTACTTCGTTAAATTTCTAGATCGGTCATATTTTTATTAAATTTTGGGAAAAGAAACCTACACCAATTTTTTATATAAAAAATTCCTTTTTGAACCATGGAATTAATTAATTTTCTTCAATAAAAAAGAAATAAAACACGACTAATAAGAGCTCCAGTTAATAATTTCTTTCCTATAAAATAAACCCATTACTTGATAAGTACGCAAACGAGTCATACCCGATTTAAGGCATATAGACAGGGGTTTGTGGGTCGTTTGATTGGCCTCTAGTCATTTGCATAATAATCTTGGCAAAGGAGGTGACATTTCCAATCCACAGCAGCAGCATAATAAAGACATATCGAAATGTTATTCAACTTCCCCGGGGAAGAAGACAAGACAGACACTCAGCTGCTTTGTTATCGAGTCTGCATCCGAAGCACCAGCCAAAGGGATTTTGAATAATGCAAGAGATGGCATTCCTTGATCACTTATCTCTCAGCAGAGAGTAAATAAAAATGCGTAGGTTGAAGACAGAAAATATGTGTAATAAGTGTTAAACTGATAAAAACAGACATCGCGAGTAATGGAATTTAATGGCCGTGGGAAGGTTATCTTTTATTTCTTCAAAACGCATAATTAATTAAATGCCTTAATGTTCGGTTTTGTTTCGCTTTTTATCTACTTGTTGTACACATTTATACTCATTGAAACATTGTAATACATGGTTCATGAATGTTATTTTAAGCTACTTATACATTTTGATGAAGTTTCTTTTTTTAATATTAATGCAAAACTTATGAAATTCATGCTTCAAATATCATGTGAATTATTAGATTTTAATTTTAAATGACTTTTAAATAAATAAATTTGCAATTCTAATATTTGTTCCGTTTCAAATCTCAATAAAGCATCATTGCTTTATGTAACCCGTTCATTTTCATTTCTATTGTGGATTGTCTGTAACAGATCCTAATTAAACATGGATTAAATTACGAATCTTAAGTCCATTGCACCCAAAACACATCTTAAATTTATCTCTCAATTAAATTTCCTCTTTATTTAAACAAGTGTTATATAAATTGGTCTGATCTCTGTGGAATCTGTTTTTTTTTTATCTTTCATTACTAGATATTTAAATATCAAGAAAAATGCAGAAAATATAATTATTTGGATATAAAAAGGAGTATTTAAAAAAATTCGTTAAGTACTATAAAAGGCAACAGATTGATCTTCAAATTTATCGATTTATTAATCAAATATTATTAATTATCTTGATTTTAAGTACTAATCTCTTCTTCCAAAAATCGTAATTCAAATTACAAATCCAAAGAATAATTGAAACCACTTCATTTTGACTATAGGTTTAACTTGGAAGAGACCAAAGATAATTAACAAAGATGTCGAGCGGTTTTTCTTTTGAGAGGCTGTGGGGTCCGTTTGAGTCAGTCTAATTCAAAATGATCACAGCACACTCTCTCTTAACTTACAACATTTCTTTATTTTTTTAAGATAAAATCCAAAGATTAGCTTTGGTGATTCTTTCCACTTTCTTTTATCATTTTAACGCACAATAATATTATTTTTAAATAATAATAGTTATTAAATATAAGGATTGTTTTAAGCCACGAGCGAAGCGAGTGCCTTGAAGAAGGACCGAGTGTTTAATAATGCTTATCGACCGTGTTTTATACAAAATTTTTTGCATTTTTGAATAAATTAACACAAAATCTTAAAAATTCTTCGAATTTCTCTAAAAACGCCCTCTTTGATAAGCCACAAGAAAATGTAGTTCATAAGTTCTCCGATAGATAACAAATCACAGCGAAACCACGTCCAATGAAAGTGGAGTACATATAAAATTGATGGGTTTCTTTTACGAAGGTCTCAATTTAATAATAAAGAAAAAACACTTGTGCTATAATAACGAATTTGACAGAGCAAAATTGAGTGTCATAATATCAATATTAAACAACAAAAAGTTTATTAACACATATATGGATTTAACTACAACATATATTTTACACGAGATCACTTATTTGGGCAGTAATGACTTAAATATAAACACGCGAACGCGACGATTTCAGAAACTGTTCCTAACTTAAACTATGGTCCTCTCCTCACGTGACAACTGACTCCCTAATAGGATGTGAACTCTATCACTGCTGGAACTCGATTCTTTATTTCTAAACTTAACAATCGCTTTCTTACTTCTAATATTCTTCTCTTCTGTTAATTCTTTTCCTTTTAGCAACATCTCACAGGATGTTCGTCATAAACATTATTACTTGAGAAATTAGGCCCAACCTATTTCTCACAGTTCCTTCGGTCCTGCCATCAAATTACTATTAGATAGCACATGTTTTAGAATATTCTCCAACAAATTCCAATATTCAAAGGCTGACGATTTCATTTATCTTTACCGATCGTTCTACCAAAGATCTGCCGACATTATTATTAACATTATTAGAGATACTTATTTCATGTACTTAATTACTTTAAAAATTTCTTCAACAGAAATTTTCTTCAATTTCTCAAACCTAAACAAAGTTTGACATTTCGCCGATGATGTCATCAAAGAAATTTCAATCAATATTGGTAATCGCTTTGGATTTCTTCGGTAGGTCACACATTAATAATTAAAAAATTATTAAGAATTATTTAAAGCACTTGCGCTATAAAAACGACGTTAAGTGAGCATATTTGAGTGTCATAATAATAACAATTTTATACAACCTAAATGCCTAAGCAAACATATATCGTTCATTATATGAATTGCATTATCAATTTTAAAGGAAATAACAATATGAATATTAAAGTTTTTTTTGCATTTCATTTACATAAAATCGATTTTATGGTACTAATAAGTCTTCTGCCAAAGTCGCTCTAAAGAATTCTTATCAGTACGCCTTTTATAATACAATGCAATTTGAATATCGGCCCAAGGCGAATTTTTTTCTGTAAAATTGAATTTATTAAAAATATTAAATTCTTCATAAATCTGCAAATTTTTATGGACCTCTAAATCCGTTCATTATTAACACCCATTAACATCTATGCTTATAGTCTTTAGGACCTGTTCCCAATTTATACAAAACACGGCTGATAAACATTAAATACACAGGCCTTCCTTTAAACACTCGCTACGCTTGTGTCATTAGACAACCTTAGTAGTGGTAAATCGCCTCGAAAGACATAGTAAAATAATTAATGGAATTTTACTGGAATTCAAATTATATTTGTACACAAAACTAATACTAATGCAAATACATGGATTTAAATTAAAATTTTGTTAAAACTTAAATTTTAAGAAGGTTCACTACAAAATTTGATAACTGCCATTATTTTATTGATGACATATCTTTCGGATTTGATGTGCACAGTATTTTAAAGAAAAAATCATTTTAAATTTCACTTGATATATTCTAGTTCTAAAATTTGCCACTAGTTGGCGAACGTGCCGATTTAGAATTTTCCAGTCACAATACATTTAAAACGAAATGAAGGTAAGGGAGACAGTGAGAGATGGCTTTTGTATGAAATCATCATGTTGTGCTTCTAGGTAACACAGCACTAATGTTAAATATTGCCTTATCTTTTCGATATAGTTCAATAAATAATTAATATTTATTCAAATTGCATGAACTATTTTATAAATTTATGAAGGTAATTGTCCACGCTTAATTAAATTTTTGTTATTTTTTAAATTTATTAAGTATAACTGATTAGAATTTATTTACCATACTAATTTGAGATTGTATTGCTTTTTATTTAAAATGATTAAGTATAAATAGAGTTAAGTTTTGGAAAATTTCTTGACTGATTTTTAATCAAGATTGAAATGAGAGCAATTGCTTTAGTTTTATTTTTATCTGGTAAGTAAATGATGATTTATTATATCCAAATCATTTTTTTAATAACTGTTTTAATTAGTTTTAGGGTTTGGAGTACCTCGTCCAACTGATAGGAATTGTGATTATATGTGTTTTTCTGATTCCAGACCACTTTGTATAAGATATGCTTCTGGCAAAACCAAGATGGTCTATGGACATTGTGCCTTTACAAAAGAAAAATGTCATCACCTCGATGTGACAATCATTGATTTTCACAATTGCTTGACTGTGCTACCATTTGGAATAAAAAAATAAAACTTTTGAAAAATATTACCATCCAAACATAGTTATGGAATTGCACTGATGAGGTGTAGTCATTTTGGTACTAAAGATAAAAATCAATTTGCTCAATTTGGGCATATGATGGTATTAATTATGCTAATATTTTTTTAGTAAATTCATAGTCGAAATGACTCGAAACTAGAATTCCGATTTCAAAACTATGTATGGATGATATAGGGAATTTAATTTTCTTTATTTTAATATGGTTTGGCCAAGAAACGTCGAGCCGTTTGTTAGCAATGGAGCGTAATAGCCTAAAAACCCGCTATGTCAGAAAATTTTTTCCGAAACTGTGACTTTAATAGCTGTGCTATTGTGCCCATATAATCATCCTCAATGCATAATAAGCCCATTTTCCGATAGTCATCATTACTTTATTTGAGTTCGAAAATTTTTTATACTATTTTCTCATAATTCGAAATTAGGATTTTTAAACTTTCAAGGAGAGCTACTGCCGCCCTGCTATGACATCGCGACCCAAATTTTCGCAATTCTGGATATATTTCGGATTGTCTAACTACCCCCATCCATAGATTGTTTATGTAATGCCCCATAGCGGAGAAATGGGGAGTGCGGCTATAACGCTGACCCATTCGGCATTTGCGGTTTTTCGTTTTTTCCCAATTTCGCAAAATTGATCCAAATATTTGCAAATCTGATTTGACCTTAAGTTGTATCCAGCTTCTTTTGGTTCCAGAGATATCAAGGATAAACGGGTGCAGATATAACCTCAATTCACACTGTATATAAGTACGTTTTTTATTTTTAATTGTTTTTCTCTAATTATGTAACGCAACCCATACGCTAAATAAAATAAAAAACTTAATTTTTTACGTATTGTAAAACTTGAAGTAACAAATATTATTTTTTTAAAAAAAGTGTAATTTCATTCCATTAAGACAAATCTGTTTTTTTATATTCCTATTATTTTGCGGTGTTTTATTAATCTGAGGCGATAAACATTTTATTTTTTTAAATTAAAAAATAACGACCAAGTCTTATACACTGTGAATTAAGATTAAAACCGTACTTGATTTTATATTTCATTAACCAAAAGTCGATGGAACAAATTTACACACAATATACACTGCGTTTCTTCCTTTTACGACAGGGGTCCATATTTCGAATTATGAGAAAACAGTATAAAAAAAATTTCGAACCCAAATAAAGTAATAATGACTATCAAAATCTGTTCTCTTTGTACATCTCTGAATATAAATGGTGAAATAATAGAACAGATAGTAAAATCACAATATCGGAACACATTTTATGATATAGAGGATTATAGGCTATTACGCGCCGTAGCTAACAAACCGCTATATATAAATATATATAAAGCTATAAATGATAAGAGGAAAAAAACTGAAGTCAATATTTTATCGTAAAATTTGTAAAATATACTGAAATGCAAATGGAAACGCATTTGTACAGATTATAAAATAAGAATGTTTATTTTTTAAACAAATTCTAATAAAGAAATAACTCACAAAGAAAACAGAATTTCCATATTTTAAACTGTTAATCCCATCAAAACTTTAAACAAGTAAATATTGTATGATAAAATTATATTTTTAAATTAATGCAAAAAACATTATATTATTTATTATTTCTCCTATTTAAGCTAGGTTACAGCGTAGTATAAAAGCAGAACACTTGAATTAACAGAATTTATCTAAATTATGAAGAAAATCGGAAAAAATTATTAACCAATCCAGTGATATGATTAATAAATTAATAATTATTTAGACGAAATTATCTTTTGGAAAATAAGAATTTTTTTCAAAACTAATATTATAAATTTTTTTAACGAAAAAATAGAAAAAGTCAATTATAAAATAATTTTTATTCCATTAAGTAACGTCTATTTTTAAAAAAATCAAATTTTATGTTTCAGTTAGAGCGAGTTAAAATCGTTACGTGAACTTCAGTCAAAAGTTACTTGAACTTCAGTTTCTTTCACTGTAATCAGAAAGAAATATTCGTTAATGTTCGTCAATATTCTTCAATATTCGTCAATATTTAACAGTAAAACCTACAGTATCAAACTAACTTTTCATATAAATGGATGAATTTTGTTAATGGAACAATTTAATAATAAAGAAGAACTGGGGCTTTAAAAAGTATTTGTGCTATAAAAACGACTTTGACAGAGTAAATTTTAGTGTCATAACATCAATTTGTGCAATTCCATATCGAAAAGTAGACTTTTTTACCACAAATTTTATCTGGAACGGTTTACTTTTCTGCACTGAGTGCACGCAAATTGTCACCAATTTAATGAAATTTTATATTGTTTTCATAACTAAATTTATTATTTAAATATGAAAACTTCGTTATGAAATGTTTTTCCACAATTTGAAAAAACCGCTGTCAACGGTTTTATTATTAATTATCGATTAACTGGTATTTTTTTCAGAATTACACAAAATGGCGTTCAACACACATGTGAATTAGGTTATTACAGCACGAATTTACCATGTATTTTGACGAGCGCAGCAAGTATCGAAATATACTATTTTAGCAACAAAAAGGCATAATGATATTATATTAAATATAATTTGTAAATATATTGAAAAAACAGTATGTAACAATAATTTAAGATTAATGTTGTAATCTCTAATTAAAATCGCGCCTTTTTTTATTTATCTATCAAAAACCAACTGCCAATTTTAAAAGGAACCCATGATTATTTCGTAATAAGTTAAATTTAGATTTAAGTACAATTACAACGTGTTTTCCCAATCAATCCAACTCCAATGAATGAATGGATATTTCAAAATGTAATCGTTTATCGGTAGGAAATTGTTTTGACCGGATCCGAATGACTATCATCCATCAATAAAAGTTCGGAAATTGAAAGTCCATTGAGGAGAGATTAGGTGGAAAAAGTGAATAAAAATCCGAGTATTCGCATTCAAATTGGACATCAGTGACAGATAATAAAACGGGTAAAAAAGTCGAAATTTGCATTTCAAAAGCGCGCATTTAATTCTCAAAGAAGTGCCGCTCAGTAGCCGGGAGATTAGTGTCAGTCTCCGAGGCTGGCCATTGGCTTTCTAAGTTTATTGACTGGTCACCGAGATTTGGCACATTTATTGCCGAAAATTTAACAATATCACAACCGTAAAATTTTTCTGGAAGAAATTGATTTGATAACAAAAACCGATAAGCGGATTAGTTTTTTTTTGTTTTCAAATCTGAAAAGAGAGTTTCATCTCCAAACACACAAAACAGAAGAAAAAATGGGATGATGTGTTTAAATTAATTATTGTTTGTTTTCGTTGTTATTTATCTTTTGCAAAATATAAAAGGGGAGACAAGGCAAAAAAGCCGAATCAATTTAAAAGCAATTCGTAATCAATTCCTCGATTAATTCATGCAAAATTGTTTTATCGGAGATTGTAAATCCCACACATGAACAAGACAAGACATTCCTATTAATCGCAGACCACAAAGGACCGTGCCGCCAAATAGTGTCATCAGTTGCTTTCATCGCGTCGCACCAGCCCGTTTAAGCGCCACATCAATCCCAAACGACTCTCTTTGATCGCAGCAAAACCCAATCCAGTCCATGAACGCTGTTCCGTTTAGTGTGGGCAGCAGCGCAATATATCAGATTTCATATCTTTATTTTTATTTTTCGCCCAGAGAAGCTATGTAATGGAATAGCCAATAAACTTTAATAAAAATAAATTCAAAACAAGAAAAAATCTATCTAACGGAACTCACTCTCACGATATACGATAATAGTATCAAAGACAAAATATTATTTTGTTATTTTCAAAATTTGTATATAGACTTAATTATTATTTTGTTATGTATACCCTATCGCCACACTATGATATAAGAGCTGTTTGCATTTAATCAAAGTCCATTCTAAATCATGGTCAGTGATGAGTCATCGGTTCGTAACATGCGTTATCTTCATCGCTATCGTCTTCTTAAACATCAAATCAATCTTTATCTTTGAGGAAAACAACTGTTCTGTGTCGTTCTTTTGTCATCACTGTTGCGCGATAAATTAGTCAAATTAGTCAATGTTTGTTATCATCTGTAGATAGGACAAATCTTATACCTGATTGTAATAGAATTCTTATTCAGTTAGTTTTAAGTCAGTTCGCTCTTAGATTTCAAACTAGTTAGTTCGTATTGTACAGTTAAACAGTCAAGACCGATATCTATACTTGTATAAAAATAGTCTTGAATATATTTATAAAGTGATATTTGAAACCAAGACTTCTTTTTTCCTATGAAATAATTCTTCTTCCCTATTTATTTTGAGAGTTGGTAGCCCCCAATGTGGATCTTCAACGAACTTACAATCCAAGTTCGGGTTATTACAATTTAATAATCAGCTAAGGCATACCATTTACATATAAAATTCCATTTAAAGGTTCGATATTATTTAAGCACTCGTATATCTGGTAGAAACGAATGAAACATACCCTTTGTTTACAAAAATTTAAAAAGCAATAGTTTGTTTCATCGACCCTTCAGAAGTAACTTGTTGTCTTATTGGGCCGAAAAATGAGTAGTAGCAATAAACAAATGGCGATTCCTCAGAAACAATGAACCAATTATCTGGACATCTATCTAGAGCTAGACAGAAGACAATCATGTAAGGAGCACGTCGAGTCTAAGATCCTGTCAGACCTAAGACTTGACTCAACCAGGAGAACTTTTTTGTTAACTCATTTATTTAGTTGTCTAATTATCATATCAGGTGTTATGTAATATTAAACTTTTATGATATTTTTTAGTAATTAAATTAATACAAGGTATTAATTAGTATTTACACGATTTTTTATTGTTGGCTTGGGTAAGTATAATTGAATGGAATTGAATTATGTGTTACTTTCTAGAGGAAATATTTGCTACTAAAATGTAAACATTTTTCAATAAAGTAACAATAAAGAAATTATTTCATTGTTGGAAAATATTGGGAGATTTATTTTTGTTGCATAGAACGAAAAATAAATAAATATAGAAATTATCGGGTTTAAATATAATTTTATAATGTAAATAACGTGAAATATATTTATTTAAGTAAATTATTTTTTATCATTTAATCTTTTATTAAATGCAATAATGCGTACATGAATTGTTCTGTGTAATCATTAATTAAGAACTATTTTCTAATATCATATTCCCATACCAATTTGCAGCTTTTGACATTCGCGAATAGCGAACATACTTGCTCGATCCTGATGAAGAGATTCTCATTCCATAGAGCTTTCCATTCTTTGCCATTGGAGAGCCAGCATATCCCCAGTACTTTTCACCATTTTCAGCCATATGAACTGCGCAGAACATTGACTCAGGGTCGAAATAATCTGGAACTAATAATGAACATTTTTCCTTAAAAAGTGTGACAACTTCCAGTCCTTTGAGGTGAAAGTCTTTATGTCTTGAATCATAGTTCCAGGTCCATCCAGATACGTATTTAAAAGGATAATCAAATTCTGGATCATAGTTAGAAACGGTAACTGGCTGTATTGTATTGGAAAATATTAAGGGTTCTTGTAAAATCATTAGCCCAAAGTCATTTTGGCCAGTTTTTCTATTGTAATCCGGATGAATTAAATACTCCTTTACAATTCTGAACGGATTTTGTTCGTCATTCCTCAAAGAAGATCCCGCGTGGACAGAAAAGCCATTTTTGTAGCTGAAATTTAAGATAATATACTCAATAGGTTGAATAATGAGATTTGAAAAGGTTTATCGATATCAAAATTGTTATATATAGAACAAGATTAACAACTATTCCATTAAAAAAGAATAATGATAAAAAGCAGTATGTTAATAGTTATTTTCGTTTCAAGACGGTTTAAGTTTAGGTTTTCAAAGAAGGCTGTTTCCGATAGGAGACGAAGTCGACGACGCGAATAGCTTCCTTCGAGAAAACTGAATTAAACGTCGAGAAACGAATGCTATTTTTCCCAATTTTCATTTGTAAAATAGCACAAAAACTAATTAAATATGGGAAACATTGAAACATAACTTTTTAAAGACTTCTGCCAATAATTCACAGAAACTGTCCTAAATAAAATTGTTTTATAAATCAAAGAAGTGTTTAATACTGATCATATTAAATAATATTTAGAATTTAAATTTGATAAAATTTCAAGTTTATTAAAAAAAATATGACGTCACTGCTAATTTATTTATTATCAATTTATATCGTGACTAAAATTCAATGAAATATTTTGATGTTTCATTCTCCAGACTAGAATAAGAAGAAGAAGTCGAATGATAAGATGTATTTGTAAGTGAAGTTGTATCTTTTCATTTCTGTATTACATTTTTCATGCCTGTATTCATTCAGTTTTTCAAGCCGTGATGATTATTATGTTTCATTTAGAAAAGTTTCACTTTTTTTAAGCATAAATTAATGAAAAGGGGTACTTTTTATATCAAAATTGGGAAAGTAAAATTTATAAATCGTATTTTATATAATAACTTCTCGAAATAAAGAATTACAATCATTAGTGTCTTAAATGATAGTTCTCTATTTTTTAATGAGTTACTTAATTTATTACTTATTTTATTTTTCATATGAGTTTTATAGTTACAAGTTTAAGTGCATAAAATAATTTTGACGGTCCTTAATTAAATATCCAAATAATCAACCATTTGGGAAAAACCGAGAGAACGAATCTATCGATTGGGATTGAGAGATCCTCAGAGTCACTTCAAGATAAACAAAGGTTCGGTTTATATTCTAGTTGTTGTTGTCAATCACTAGATGAAGAGGGTTTCTTAAAATTCCAGTCAGTTAGACGTGTGGCATTATCAGCATTCACTGAATAACTTACTTATTAAGTAATGTCTTGTGCACACCGAACTTTATTGCTTGGGTACGATCAGCCCCCTTTTTAAAAATCCAATTTCCCAATTAACTGTTATGATTAGATAATGAAATTGCATGTCAATGGAATCTTTGTTTTTCT
>JXOV01000945.1:17507-45448 GCA_001014945.1 Clogmia albipunctata | reverse complement strand
AGATCAACCTTTTCGCGACCACTACAAAATCTTTTCTCAAATCTCTTTGTATTTTCAAAGTGTACATTGCATATTTTATGTATAAACATAACTAACAAAAAAGAAGAAAAATGTACATAAAACTTTTACATACTAAAATAATTATCTTTGTTGTATTATTCATTTTTACGGATGTAAATTCTGCGGAAAATGCCAAAATGATTTCCTTCCTTATTCGAACGTATATTTGCTGACGAAGAATAAATTCCATTTAATATTCATATTTGAATAATTTCTTCTGACAATCAAAAATTAATTGGAAATAAAACTTTTTGGAAGTTATTAAAACATATTTATAATACAATTACTTTGGGGCTTATGCAAAAATTGTTATTTTAATTCATTGATTAATTAAATTACAATAAGTTAAAATACTCCTAAAATTTTAAATAAATTAATAACTAAAGGACCAATAAGTTGGGTAAGTTTCCCGTTTTATAAATTAACAGAGACTGGAAAGCTTTTCCTTTTTAAGAAAGGGGTAATAATTCCCCTTGCATTGCGCAATAAAAAATTATTAGTCAACAAGGTGTAAAAGAGAGTTTCTAGTTGAACTCCATGTGAATCAAAAGATTTAGCTAATTTAGTTGTTTAATTTAGAATTCGAACAAAATTGAAATTCACTTAATCAAATGTAAGAAAATGTCTTTCATTTCATTATTAATTTATTAATGACTTGGTATTTAAATCGAATAAGTTATATCTTTGTAAAATATTAATTCATAAAAGTTATTAGAACTCATTTATAAATTTACAAATATTAAAAATAAAATAAAATGGAACTCTCTAATAAAGCTCCTTTTACAGTAAAATAATTTACTGAGTGCAGAATATTGTTATTCTAAACACAGAGAAAGTATTAATTTTATTATGTTACTTTAGTCAAATCTTTAAGGGTTTAAATGGAGATTTAAGAAAGATTTCTTCAAATGGGGGGTAAACTAAAGCTGGTTCCTAGTGAGTATTTCGTGACTTGAAATTGTTAACAGGATAATAGACGAGATTACCCCGTCTGTTATGTGGAGATAAGCGGTTACGAGCCCTTTTCATAATCTGTCTTTTAAACAAAGCTACGCCGCTGACAAATTGTTGAAATAAACCTCGAAATTACCTCGACAAAGTGCGAACGTCATCCATTTTGTTAACGAAATAATTCGCAACAAGAGCTGCTTATTTTTTTGTTTGCCAAACTATAGGCGCTCTCAAGTAAGTAGGGGCTTTCCATTAGCGAAGGGAGCCCAGCTGGTGGCGCCTGAAATGGTATGCTTCGCAGCTACCGAAAATCAATGTTTTCCATTAATGGGATTAGGGAAGCATTAATTTGGCACATCAAGGTATCGCGTTTTCACGTCCATTGATTTCCTTCCTTTGTTGCCGGCACCAGACCAGTCTTCCTACTTCCGTCTTACTCACGTTCACCTCTTGCTTTAATACCAGAAATCTACCAGGTAATCTATTAATATTTTCGTGCCTTCTAAATACTTAATCGGATTGAAAGAAGATCAGAATACGTTCGGAATTACAACAGATTTCCTATTTGCGACGGACACAATGGATTTATATCAGATGGGATTTATAGTTCTTAAATGGACTTTTATTTAATTCCCAATTCCCATTTCAATAATCCTTTCAGAGAATGGATGATAAAGTCTACGTATTTACCATATAAATTTGATTGAATGAATAGATTTCATTTTAAATTAAATTATTTAATTTTTTAAAAGGATTTTCTTTTTCTCATGTTTTTATTTTATAACTAAATTAAACTTGATCGAATTGTAGAAATATGTGTATAATCATTATTTTCAACAATATGTTTAATTATTTAAAGGATGATAATGTTTTATTAGCCCCTTTAAATGATAATAACTTTAAACCAATAATTAAATTCAACATAAATATTTGGAACTTATGTATTTTATGTTATGGTTAAATATTGCCATATAACATTATCACATTCAGAATTAGAAGTATTCAGGTCAAATTAAACCAATTTTAGCATGAATTCAATAATTTGTGGTCCATAATTGATTCAAGTTCAAAGCATTCCCTAATGCATAGTTTTGGAGGAAATTGATTTTGGGTAAATTTGCACACAATTTATGGGAATAATAGTTCAAATTGTGCTTACTATAAATTGAGATAATTCCATCGGTTTAAAATACAGTTTAAATTTCATGTTCATTTATATGGACTCAAGAACTACAAATAAATTGAAAGGCAAAAAATAAATGTCGCACTTGAATAAATCAAATGAAGTGATATAAATTACAAACGTCATAAGCTTTTCCGAATGAAAACGTTTTCACAGATTGTCAAGTTTGATAAGCCGAACCAGAATCGTAAAAAGAAATTACTTTGCCAGACATTTGCAAACAAATCATCCGCAATTTCCTCCACTTTTTGATATTGATCTAATTCACGAAAATAAATACCATTTAATCATAAATATTTGAATTTTTTGTGATTCCCTTTTTTATTTACATATAACACTTGGATTATATACAATATTTAATAGGGTGTTACAGTGTTTTTTAAATTAAAGTTTTAAAATTTAAATATAATAATTTTGTACCAGTAATAGATTGCGTCTTTTTATTAACAAATATAAACCATTTTTAAAGGCTTTTATTAGGTCAATATGGGGAAATCAATTGAATTAATAAATATTTTAAAATTTAATTTTCCTTTCTACTGGGCTAATAAGTTTTGCTATTTTATTACTAAGAAAAGAAGACATCAAAATATTTAAATAAATTTTGTTTACATCAGATTCTACTTGAATACGAAGTGTGTGTTAAATATTGCAAGCTATTCCTCTAGGGTAATCGAAAAAAGTATTAAGACAACACCATTACTTGACTTCGAAGTAAACAAGATACATATAAACACGTTTTCGTACTAAAATAATGGTAAATGATTAAATCTAAATATATATGCATATATAATACTATTTTCTTGGCGTAAAAAAAGTATTCTTAATCAACGATGTCTTTGAGTGTTGAACTGTTTAATATATAGTTATAGGTTATTACAGTTAGCGGATCATTGACGGTCAAGATTCAACTTAATACTTTTTAGAAGAATAATAGATAATCGAACTAATTAAAATTTAAGAAATAAATTACCTTTCTTGTGACAGTCATAAAATTCAAAAGTGAAATTATTAATTAACTCTCTGACCTTAAATTAATAGTCTCTTATCAAAGAGATTAAAATAATTAACTTAAATGCAGCAACTATTTTGGAAACAAACTGCTTTATATACAATAGTGAAATTGATGACCTCTCTGAAGAACATTTTGGAAAACTGGACAAATCTTTAGATTCATCCCCTCCAGAGTGTCCAGAGTAACCAACTATATGAACTCCATTAGACAACAGATCTTCGCCCTTCTTGTTACAACGTTTGTTCATAAATCTTTGCCGACGAATCTCTCGTCAAAAGTCTTTTTTTAAATTATTAAATTTTTTTAAATTTAATAAAATAATCTGTTTTTAGAAAAACCGGTGTTTTTAATTAAATTTAATTAAATTCGCTCGCAAACCAAAATTTATATAATATAAAGATAAACAATAATTTTATTAAATATAACTTAAAACTTATTGACTATCCCTCAAATTCCTTGGCATGCCTTTGGCATGAAGAATTTTAACTACATAACACCAATGTTATAATTAAAAACCCTACTTTCTAATTTTTTCGTAGTATAAAGTGATTCAATTTTCTTTTGAAACTCTTCAGAAATTAATATTTTTTTAAACTAAAATAAAATATATTCCAACGAAAACATTTATATTTTTAAATATCGTATTAGTATCTTACCGAGAAAATTAATCTAATCCTAGACAGGAACCTATAGGTACAATTTTGTGCTATGTAAAATATGATACAAATATTAATAAAATATTTCTTATATTATTCATGTTTTTGCACATCGAAATAACTTTTTAAACAAAAATTAAAAATCTGATTTGGAAAATGACAATCAATAATAGAAAATAATAATAGAAAAGTTTTAATTTTTAGTTTCACCAAACCTTAACATGATTTAAAGCACTTACCCAAAATTGTCATATGCATTATATACGCAAGTTTAATAATAAGAAAAGTCTATAAATAACAAATACAAAATATAATCATCCCATTCTTGTGTTCAGTATGGTTTTCGTAAATTCCAGAGCAAATTCCTTTGATTTTCAACTGAATGAAGCTTGAAGATAATCCTTAAAGTAAGCAAAAGCCAAACAAATAAAGTATTAAATAGCCTCTGGCCCGAATCATGCACTATACACTGTCTTAATATGAAATTTTGTTCTGAAGAGAATTTTTAATATTGTTTGATAATAATGAGAATTCTTCCTCCAGGTCCTTTTGGGTTTATTCAATATTGGCTGAAATAAATAGATGAAGAATTTCGGGACTGGGATTCCAAAAATAAATTTAGGATGATAAGAAAACTCATATTAAGTTCGCATGAAAATCAAATTTAATTCATTTTATCAGTAAATTTGAAAATTTTTCACATTTATATTTTAAATTGTAAGACAAATTATCATATATACATATATGAATTTATTCAGTTATAAGATCTCGATTATTTAAGAAAAAATTTCCTCTTTTTATGCAAACGCTTATTTGGTTTTAATAAATATTTTAATAATTTGTGAGAAAGAAGTTCTAGAAAGGTGTTATATTATAAACAGGAACCTGTTCAATCTCATAAAAAATTTAAAAACTTATTTTCGCAAAACACAATTTTATATCTTGCCTAGTGTAATCAACTACAAAATTACCTTTTGAATTATTGAAATATTCTGAACACTTTATTATATAAATCATCTAATCATTGGATGCAATTGGAATAAGTCACCTGTTCTATCAATTAATTATAGCTCGCTTTATTACGAGAAAGATGAATAATAAAAAAGAAAGCATTTCTGATTTTGCCATTGTTGCTGCCATTTAATCGACACCATGAGTTCTAACCACATTTCCTGTTTTCACTTAATTATTCACTGTTGCCTGCTTGGTTTTACTTTATACTTTTTTAGGTTTACCAACCTTCCAACTAAACTCTAAGATTAGTACGAGGGTAGTCTGACAAGTAACGGGCATTTGGGCTTGATGGTTTTATAAACAGAATTGTTTAATGATTATTATACTGTCCAACATACATATTGTCAAAATTTCTTATTGGACTTGTTATTTGTTTTAATCACGAGTTAAAGCGAGGGTCTCAAAACTTTTTTTCATTATTGTAAACAAGCACAATCGCAACACAACTTTAGATATCTGTCTGGCGTTGTGCAAATCCAATCCACGGGAGGTTTAAGGTTGTTTTATGACTGTTGGCATTAAGCATTGACCAGAAACATTAATAACAATGTCATGCATCCGTCAAATATGATTGAAAGGGCAAAGATGGCCTAATCACCCGGAAAGGTAATGGGTGCAGTTTTCTGCTGAGCCATCCTCCATATTCTCCACACTTCATCCAGTTCAGCTGCTTACAGTTTCTAACCTTAAAAAATTTCACGCTGGGTTGAAATAGAGTCCTATTTTGCAGACGTTGACTTCACACTCGATTTAGAAAAAAGCAAGAATTAGGTTGAAATTTCAAAAATAAGTATGTTGAAAAATATTCTATACGGTAACTCAACCGTTTTTATTTAAAACTCAGGGATAAATTAATTGTTAATATTTTGATATCAATCGTTCGAATTGAAATATTGATACTGGTTTTGTGAATGGGAATATACAATTTTAACGAACGATGATGATCCCCAGGTATTTTATGGAGTGGACGGTTTTAATTATGCACCCATTTAGTGATATTTTTAAGTCATTGGCCTCCTTATAAGCCGTTCTCCGACCATGTTTGCCCCATGGTCTGAAGGTTATCACTTCAGATTTGCCCTCGTTAATCTTTAAGCCCCAATGAGTGAAGTAGTCATTGGCATCGGCTAGGGCATCCTGTAGCCTCCTAGATAATATTAAAACAAACACAACATCATCATGTTCTCTTCCTTTGTTCTCCATATTTATTAAAAGCAACAATTACTAGATTGTAATTGAAGGAACAGAAATGTCTCTAATGGGAATCGAATTTCTAAACTTTTGGTAAAGTTCAGAAATCAAACTTCAACTATATTTTTAAAATTGTTTAAAAAATGTTATTATTTTTGTAAACAATAATTCCTTAAAATTCTTATTTTCTGGATCAAATAGGAATAAGGGTTTTTCTTTTAAAATAAAATCATATATATTCTATGGGTTAAGTAAGAACATAATTTTTAAAACATTGTCACTTTGTTAGCAACCCTAATTTATATTTCAGCACATCACCCAATATATTTTTGTGCCACGATCCTTTGCAAGTAATTAAGAGTGGTTGATGTGCTAGCCAAGGTGATTCATATTCATTCATCAACCTGAAATGTAATACGGTAAATATTAATTTAGCCACAAAATGGCCCCCTTACCGGTTTTTCTCCCAGGAATTTGTCATCCTTTCTCTTGGTGGTTATTAATTTATTATTGTCAGCTCAAATATGCCCTGAAAGCGTTGAGATACCGCCTGAAATACACCGTTGTTTGTGCTATTTTAATAACTGTCATTAAAATGGCGATTAAATCACGTTCCTTCAGATTAACCGCGAGAAATTCGATTATTTTCTCGGCATTCGTGAGATTTCATGCGGAACACAATAAGACTATAAATTTCAAAGGCGGAAGTTGGGGAAATTTACAAAACGTGTTATTTAGGTTGTGATAATAAATTCCATCAAATATGGTTTTGGTAATTGGGAAAATCATTAACGATAATCTTTTCGTGTTATAGTTAAAAAAATATTGAAGTTATTAAATTTAATTGACAATGAATGAAATATATTTAAAATAATAAAGATCATTATTTTTATGGGAAAAATATATAAATATGTCGACGACAATTGTGCGTAAAAAGGAGATATTTTTGCATTTAAATAGTGTTCATTTCCTAATGAAACTATAACTTTCACTTGTGAAAAAAGAAAATTCATAGTCNTAGGAGTATTTTTTGTGAAACCCATCGCCGATCTGATGCTGATTAAATATAGTTCGTATCCTGTTTACGTTTGCCTTCCATCCTTTGTGGGGCAAATTCTTTACTCTTCAAGTCCATTGAATGAAATGAAAAACAAGTTTCTTTCGATAACATGAAATGTATAATTACAAACTTTATCATATCTTTCAATTAGGTTCTCCTGACAGCGTCAATAATAATTGTGTTAAATTAATATAGTATCAAATCGTGTGTAAAATAATAAAATAAATTTCCCTTTCAATTCCTGTAAGGACCAGTTGAAAAAGACCCAGTCAATCCTACCCGCCCAGGGATCGAACCCTTGACTCCGAAGAGGCAGCCGGATGCGTTACCACATCGGCCACTAGACAGATCATAGTCTACATAGGTTGCCTTTTATATTTCGGGATTTGGCAACCCTAAGTGTGCAATCTGGCAAGATCGAATTCTGTGAAAGTCGTCCAAAATCAGTTGTTGTTCCGGAAACCATTGATGCTGTGTGCAAACTAATATTGCAAGATTGTCATATGACTTATCGTGAGATTGAAGGTCTTCGAAGTTGATCTAAATCCAACGAAAGCTGGTAGTGAAAGAAGCAATTCTAAGCAAATGCTCGCGTGTTTCTTCGGCAAAACTGGTCATGTGGCGATTGTTCCGCTTAAGCAACATAGATAGATCAATTCTGAGTGGTACACCGTAATTTGATTGCCTGAAGTCTTCGGAAAAATTCGAAATATGAACAAGAGAGGACGAAACATTGTTCAACATGGAAATGCGAGCTCAAACCAGAGCCTTTTTGACTGGCCAAAATATCGAATTGATGGGTCATTCGTCGTACAACCCTGACTTGGTACCTAATGACTTCTTTTTATTCCCGCACATCAAGAATCAACGATTTCTGTCGCCCGAAGATGCTGTTAAACGTTCAAAATCCATGTTTTGGAGGTGTCTCATTCGGAGTGGAAAAAATGCTTCCACAATTGATTCAAACAAATGCAAAAGTATATAGATCTTAATGGGGAATATTTCGAAAAACAATAAAGTGATTTCCAACGATTAATATTTATTGTTGTTCTCTTATCCCGAAATATAAAAGGCAATCCTGGTACAAACAAATTTGTGGCAATGTCATGTTTTAGGATATATTTAAAAAAAAATTAGTACATCAAGGTCGACTCTTTCAAAACATGTCCCAGTTGGATATCTTGTCAATTTCGATGTATAATTATGTAAAATTTTCCACTACATTCCAGTACGGAAATTTGGGTAGTCTCAACCATAACCAACGGGTGTTAGACTTTTCATGACTATTTTTTTCAGTGAATTATTAGTTAAAGCACCTAGAGCGGTCAATTTTATTTATATTTTTGCGCGAATACTAACAATTCGCTAGGATATTATTTTGCAATGCTATTGATATACACAAATGGAAAGTTTTTAAAAACGATGATTAATATAATATTGAATTCGGATTATTATTGATTAATAATGACTTTACCCCAATCCCAGCCTCTGTGATGTCTAAATAAATTAACAATACGAGTACCCCCAAATAAAGGGAAAACAACGACGTAAATATAAATTTAATTGAATTGAATTTTGAATTGAAATACAGACAAGAACGAATAAAAATGCACACTTTTTACAAAACACGTTCGATAAGTATAAGGAAATAAAACAAGACCTTCTTTAAAACCCACGTTACATTTGGATAATAATTAACACCGACCTTTCAGGATTAATAACTATTTTGTGACATTATTGTAGAACAAGTACTTTGATAATTAAAAGAATATTTGACCCACTTGAAGCAGTTTTATAATTTGTTACAAAGTGGAGAGATAATTCAACTGAGATTAATGAGCAGTTGGAAAATTAAACGAGTAATTGTCTTTTATCTTCTTCTCCTGACTCAATTATTATTTTATATGCAGTTTTATTTATGACTATTTGCCAATGGTGAAAAATAAAGATTTATTGTCGCCTGAAGTATTTCCTTCTTAAAGAGTAGAATTATATTTGGCATAATTAAGGGATGAAAGCAAAATCCAGTTTACTAATGGCTTTTATTAAAAAAGAAGTCATTATAAGAGAGAAAATTTATTAAATAATTTAATTAAATAATATTCTTATCAAAGTTTATAAAATAAAATTTTTAAGGAAAAACTATAAATTGTACGTTTAAATAAGGCTATTCCTAACTTGTATATTAATTGAATTAATATAAATGTATTTACTTGGTCGAATCAATATATTACAATGGACCATTCTCCTGCCTCTTCTGTATAATTATCTCGTTACCTCTTGCCGAGCGACACCCATAAAATGCTTTTCCTTTTGACGTCATCAGAAACCTTCCAACAAACACGCTCGCACACACACACAATTTAATTCAAAGCAAATATTATTCCGAAACAAATCCTTTATCTACCTTTATGATTACTTTTTGCATATCGAACGTGTTTCTGTATTTTGAAAAGGACGCTTTCTGTGTGCAGAACCGACATTGGAGGTTTAATGGTCCCCCTTTTCTCGATTCCATTTCTCTCTTTATTCCCAGGCTGTGGTGCGCTTTCACAGTCTCAAATTATACATAATTGAAGGGTAGAGATACGGGTAGTGTGTAGTGTATGCAACTTTAATTTACAATCATCGTATATTTTCTTCTGAGATTTGTTTTTCCTTTTTCACTTTCCAAGACTACTTCAAAGGCTCAATTATTCTTGTATATTTTTTCCTTCAAATTTGTGTAATTAAATTATAAATAATTAATTTCATTGACCTTAGTTTGTTGAATTAAAAAATTATGTTAATTACTTCAACTAAACAAGGGTGGTTTTCTTGAGGTTTAGAACTTTAATATTCCAATTAATATTTCAATTTTTCAAAATTGATTTAAAATTCCACCAAGGCTTAGGTAATTTACTAATACAAAATATGAATAAGAAATATAATAACTCAACAAAAAAATCGATTGTCATATTATATTCATAATAATGATTCCTAACAAATGTACACCATTATTTATGACTCATTGCTTTTTTATGTAAATTTTATCGTATAACTTTCACACATCACGTTCTTCTTTTGCCAAAAAATACTAACAAATTTCTTTATACGAATTTTCCAGTGGGAAACTTTAGCCAATAAAAATATTTACCATAAGATTAATGACAATTTTGGGTAATATTTGCTCTTGGTGGAAGTATTTTGTGTTTATGATTATTATTCATTTTATTTATATAATCCATAAAATTCTTTCATTTGATTTTTTTTATCATTAGGCTTAACTTACTTGTAGGTATATATCTTAATCAACTAGAATCTGCTGTGTACGATTTCCAATATTTGATTAATTTAATATAATTCAATTTAGGTTTATAAAACGCTAACGGGAAAAATATCATTATTAAATACTCTATGTATAGTACATTAATATAACATAAGCACAGAATAGAAAAATAAAATATACGAACATTATTTATTATTATAACATTGAACACGATCGAAGAGAACATGTGTGAATAACTAGTTCCCTTCAACAAATACTTCTCATAATCAAAAAATTATCGAGGTTATTAAGAAAATATACATCCCTGTACATGGCCTTATTCTATTATTTCCTTTCTTTTCTTTCCCTGTGTTCGTTATTGGTATAGAAAAAAGACTTTAGCTTCGGTAATTGCAATGAAAATGTGGTAACGAGCTTTTAAAGTAATGAAATTATCCACTCATGTGATCATTGAAAGAATAGTTTTCAAATTAAAAGGATATTTATTAGATTACTTATATTACCGGTAAGAAATGCTAGATATTAAACGAACAATATGTTAGGTACAGTTATCTTATTGAACTGTATTAGAGATTTTTTAAATGTTTGTTTATTTGTAAAAAGGCGAACTGGATAGGCAATGAAATTTTATTCTTATACTGGTCGACCCAAACGTCGTTTTGCCATTTTAATTATTTCTAGAAAATTTTCTTTGTATAAAATATAACGAATAATATTAGATTAGATTAAATTATTATTTTATATGTGAATAAGGGCTATAATCCCCGAGCGGGTTCCGCGCCCACCAACCAATAACCAATAACCAAAAATGTAAATACTGCCCAATAACTTCCTTCCTTCAATCATAATAATATCAATCATAATTTTTAAATTAGGGCTGATTCACCCTTAACATAAGTATAAATTTTTTTGTATACATTTTTCAATACTCAATCGCAAATAAATAAAAAAAAACGCTTTAAAAGATTTACAAAATTAAGCGTAGCTCACCTTTTCTTCATAAAAACATTAGGTGCTTACCGACAACACCATGTGCAGTATGCATACAATACTCTTGAAAATTAGTTTGGAAAAAAATTGAGTTGAAGACGAAACAGCTTCAATTTCCAAATAAATTGAAAAGTTAAAACTAATAAAATTTTATGCATTGAAACAAAAGTATACAGTAGTCGCGACAGGTGTAAAAAATGGTCTACTATTCATTATCGCCCACGAGAAGAAGAATATGAATAAGAATCTATACCCCTCCGCTTGTCAAGAATCTGGCACAAGGTAAGGGATCAGAACGCGAAATGCAATTGAATCTACTGGAATGGTTTCACACATAGTTTTGACGCATCTGTAATAATGGAATACAATAAATATATAATAATAATATAGAGCTGAAAAATTATAAGGAATTGGTTATATGTATCAAAAATAATAAATAATTAGTTTTTATGTTTTAGATTACATTAATAGCATTTTTTCAAATTATAGAATATTACTTCACAATGTATATGAATTGCAGATTTAAACAACCCTTTAAATACTAAGAGGGTCCTACAGTAACAGGTTATAAAAATATGGTCAAATTTGTATTAAAATCTGTTGAAAGTTGAACTTGTCCAAGAACATAAAAAGCTTTATTTAATCAATTTTTTTTATGCTTCACATAGAACGTTTCTACAGTTTTGTCGGTTACTGTAAACCTCTGGAGCAGTTGTTATTGGCACTGTTTACAATCGATGGCTTACACAAACACAGTACTGCAGAAAGGCTTTGCTATAGTCGATGAATTCTGAATAAAATTCGCATGATAAATTGGAAAATAATATTATCGTTCGGCCATTTAACATGGAAGAAATCGCGCTAGTAACCAACTGTTCAAAATAAATTGTGGAGAAGGCGGGCTGGCGGTGGCGATAGCAAGCCTCAGACAACAAGCAAAGGCAGTTTGATATCGTCACCGAAGCATCGCTGTCGCGGTTCTTTGAAAGTTTAAAAAAAACTTTAAGCGATTTCATTTTTATTGAATTCAAAGTTGCTTTTGATGTTATTTTTCTTAAATATGGTTTGATAAAATCAAAGTTTGTGTGGTGAAAATCAGTGCATCATTGAGTTCAAGAAGAATCCGCGGAAATGGGATTTATTATCATTGTGGGTTTGCACTCTCTTGGATAACATTTTCTCAGCCAATTTTCGTGTTTTTGGCAAATCAGTTCGGGCAAACGTTAGTTAGACTATTTTATGGCAAACAATTGCCTGGAAACACACAAACGCTATCGCAATTACAGTTGCGAACTGTAAATAAGAGTATAAATTACTTTGTTTACACTTTCGCAATTCGATGCCTTTTTGCTCTTTTTCGCCGAATAAACAAAATTGGAAAATTACTTTAAGTAATTTTTTCCTACCAATTTTATACATTTTTTTGTAAAACGATTTTGTGATAAATAATTAACGTTACAATGGAAACATAATTTAATTTCCCAGGCTGTTAAGAATTATAAAATTTGATGAATAATTTATATATTAATTTTTAAAGATAATGAGTTTCTATCGATTTTCCACCATCATTACGACTTTGTATTTACTAGTATGTAAAAAGTATACGACAATTTGCACAATATAATATTCAAAATTAAAATTATGAACTTAAATTTTTAACGTTTTTCTAGTTCTAAAGAGAAATAGAGATAATGTCTAACTTATTGGTATTTTGTGGTTTAATGGTCAGTTTTAAGACTGATTGGTAAAGATACTCGACGGTAACATTTTTATAAGCAAATAGAATAATCATGCAATATTTTGGTTACCCTCTATTTAGTATTCCATTCCCTAATTATTCTTATTGTTAACCTTGAGAATAAATAGAGGGTTTATTTGAATTTGTAATCATTTGAGCTTATACAACATAAAATAGAATAATTAATTACTGAACATTGTCATAAACAAATTACAGAAATTATTACTCATAAAAAAGCTTATATTCTTTCTGAAAATATATTTTACCAATATCCTATAAATTAAAGACTTATAGTGGCTCTTCTAAAATCCCAAACCAATAAAATTAATACCTAAATAAGAAATAAGCAACGCCGTCTAAATGAAAGATTTTTAAAATGCAATAAATAAGATGAGATTGTTTAAAAGGAAATTTACCATCTGCCAATAAATAAATTTTGGGCATAATTTCAATTTTATGTGGTCGTTAATATGAAATCGTAAAACCTATAGAAAGTAATAAAATTTATATTGTGTAATATTGATAATGATGGAATGATCTATGTTTGTGTTTTGTTTCAAGTCTGGAGAGGACTCAATAAGAAAATTGATTTCAATCTATATTATACTTTGGCATTATCAGATTATATTCAATGAAACTGAAGGACAAAACTTCTTCATTTCAAACAACAGTACATTAATATAAATGTTATTTTACCAATACGTACACTCCGTTTCAGCCTTTTAAGGGCATTGTTTAGTTTTTATGTAATAAAATTCCGGTTTTGGTTATTTTTATTAATTGATATATACTATTTGTTTACGTCCTGTATTAGATATAGTTGGTAATTCTTTACAGAAACTTGTTATATATTTTTTTAAATAAATATATTAAAATCTAATTAAAATTTACTAAAAAGTGACAAAGTAAGGTTTATTTGCCTAATATAATACTTTAGCAGATATAACATAAAAGCATTTAGAAAAAATAAAGTTTTCTAAATAAATGAACATTACAGACTCTAAAATAAGGCAAAGATAACGTTATATCATGTTTTTAGTGTTATAACGGATTATTGAAATAGATCAACGTGCAATAGAGTGGAAAATGTTTTTTCCCGCTCTTTTTTTAGTGAATATAAACAAACTGTATAGTTTTTGTACGCGGGAATATGCCACGCATAATCGTAAATAATCCGTTGAAGAAATGAATTTCTTTGAAAACCACCAATTGTCTACGAATTAAAAGACTGATGAGCTGGTGAAAATTCTTTTCCAAAACCTGAAAAAAGAGAATAAAATTTACAGTACCATTTACTAACGACGC
Source organism: Clogmia albipunctata (assembly GCA_001014945.1). NCBI lineage: Eukaryota > Metazoa > Arthropoda > Insecta > Diptera > Psychodidae > Clogmia > Clogmia albipunctata. The sequence goes on along the minus strand of JXOV01000945.1, from coordinate 31,017 downwards.
TTAATCATAGTCACATCCAAAATAGCTCCAATAAATTAAAAAAAAGCAGAGGTCACCCATTTTTAATACTTAGCGGTATGAAAAATAAAACTTCACCTTTTAACCTTTCGTTTTTATTTATATTTTTTGTGCTTAATCATATAAAAAAACCCGAACAAGCGCATTTCCAAAAAATATCTTTAAATTAGGTGTATTAAGAATATAACACAACCTTTAAGTCAACCTAAAGTTCGGATTCAAAGAATGATTGTAGTAAAATAATTTATTAGGGGTAGCTTACACTTAATAATAATAACTGTTGTTTTTAGCGCTTCCTTAACACGTATGGGTATGCTTTTTTTCTGCATAACTGTTAATGATAATAATATAATTTGTTTCAATAGATGTCAAGATAATTATTGATATATAACATATATCTTAAAAGATTGTAACGGAGTGTATACCGGAAATAGTTCAATAATTAATATATATTCATCTTCACATAAATACCACAAATCCTTTTAAATAATAGGAATATATTGTTATTTAAGACTTATTTTACAAAAAACATTTCTTAAATTCAATTTGGCATGAATTTTACCTAAATTATTCTCGATTATTTCCCTTTGTCCTCTATAAACCAAACCCACGATTTCAATACATAATATTATTCAATATTTATTGATTGTTGAGTGACGTCTGGAACTAATTAACTCAGTCAATGACCTGCATTCTATTACGTTGTTTCGAAACTGATCATTATAGGGAGTGAATAAACAAATTAAGTTTAACTAATAATTGATACATAATCAAACCCCCAAAATTGAAATCTATGTGTCTAAGTCTATTCAAATATAAATAACACCCATACATAAATTCAATGGCGTAACCAAAAAATGAGCTATAAAAGTTTACATTATATACGAGTAATGATTCTCGTACTTAATATTTCATGCCGGCACAATATAGTACTAGTAGCAGTTCCACACATTTAATGCCGGCCCCATAACCACCCTCAGCACAATACACATCCTAAATAGACATTTACAGCACCATCTTGTATTGGAATATAATAGCCTGTGCACGGAATGCCATGTGCCATTGTTATAATACTCCAATTATGTGTTATATAAATGTTATAAGCACAGGATTGGTTCTGATACAATGCCGAGAACAAAATCTAGATAACTTGTACCGTGACTTGTTAAATTAGATATTTCACAAAGGTATTTCCATTTGACATTGAGAATTTAAACAATATTTAGAAAATAAAGCCATTTTAGATAATGGAATCAAATTGGATCAGATTTTATACCATTCAAATAATTAAATTCTCTTAAAGACTAATAAAAAAGAAAGCGGGACATAACGTTTTTTGCACTCCGGAAATTTTTAATACACCCATTAAATTTCATTATTTATAAGGCAAATTTAAAAATTGACATGTTTCAAAAATGTTTCAAATGAAATCTTAAACTGTAAAGTTACCGTTAACGGTTGGAATTCAAACTAATAGAGTTTGCTTCCTCTTTACTACTTGGTCATATGGCAAATGCCAATTATAGTGGCCTGCTACATTTGTTTTGATTTACTTTTTGTCAAATAAATTTCCATTTACCGCACTATCAGTCTATTACTATAATTTACTTACATTACAGTTAATAAGATTTATCTCTGATGTCTACGTAATCTGCCAAAAATCGAACAAAAATAGTCAAATTATATACAGATGGCTGTTGAAATGGTAAATAATAAAGTTTAAGAGCAGGAAACGCTAATTAATTTGGAACATAATCACGGTCCTATGGTATAGCCGAGACCAATATTTTGTGTAGTTTAATGGCGAACAAATTTTGACTTTGAGACAAATTTTTTAGATAACATTTTTTACACTAGTGAAGTAAAAATTCAAAATTGTTACTAGTAGACTAGTAGACAAAGTGACGCATTATGAAATTGAAATCGATGTCGAAAACCTAACTTTACAAAACGAAATTGCAAAAAATATTTTAATAAAAAGATTTATCCTCCTTCTTATCAATTCATAACATAAAAATATCCTGTTCTTTTCATATTTATTCCTTCTGTAATGCCACTCCTAGAAATATTAACATAATTAGTAATTTGGACGTGAACCTCATTCTCGTGATTGTACAAAACGAAGGGAAATGCAAAGACGCGAAAAGAGAAGAAGGGGTAATGAAAAGTGTTTTAGGAAGCCGGAAATTGTTATGGCAGTTGCCTAATCAGTTTTAATGAATTTGAATAATTTATGGCAGACAAATTCTGGGCACTATTAGGGCAGGTAAATGTCCCGGTTTGATTGAACGCAGTGCTTATTAGCGTCTGTCGTCGCGGCCACAAAGCTCCAATTTTCGTCGATCCCGTGACTTATTGACAATCGGTTTCGCCGGTATTTATAGACCAAAGGAGCCTCGGTTTTCAGGTAGCATTGTCTGAACAGCTTACAGTTCAGTTTAGTACGAAAGTCAGAAGTTGTCGGTATTTAAATGTAAGAGGGTTAATGAAATTAAAGTGATATAAAATTCATCCAAAGTTATATTTAATAAATAAGCTAAAAATAGGACCACAAATTCCATTGTTATCGCATTATTCTTTGGAACAACCATTCCCATATACGTTTATCTACGGGTTTATGGCGAGGAAATATGATTAATAAAAAGTGCCACCACTAAATCAAACCAAGTATGAGTGAAATCCTCTGTGGATGTAATTTATAGGTGCGGTTTTTTACGACTCCTTTTGTGCGTTTATGCCAAGACAATTTCACTCGTCAGCGCACGACACAGACGTCACACACCGCAAGGTAGTGGTTTCTGTGGTGAAGGTGTTGAGTCTTCGGTGTATATAAATCGTATGTATGTAAATTTGTCTATAGAAAGGGGAGCAACAGCTAGAGGTAGAAAAAAGGAGAGGAGATAGGAATTTGAGGTGCTTAGAAAAAGGCCATTACAATCGAATAATCGGTGTGCGTTTCTCTGTCTGGGTGAATGAATCGAATGTGGCGTGTCAATTGGGAATGTTTTTGCCCTTCCAAACCAAAACACACTTCTGCTAGATGAGAAAATACCAAACACACCACGACTAATATCTCCATTTCATTTTTAATTAATAAACCAACAGCGGCCAAAAATGAAATGAACACTCAGCCGACCATCAGTCTGCGGCTCGATGTCAGTGGCAGAAATCCAAGTCCATTCGATACCGATCCTGCCAACAATAATACGGCCAAATAAATAAATCAATCGGTGTGCCGATTTGGAGGTTTATTTCCATCGTTCATCGTCTTTTTGTCTGGGAAATCATCGCACTATAAATTCTAACCCCCAAAAAGTACCAACAAACAAATAGCGGTAGTGAAAGTTTCATGTGCAATAAAACAAATAGTCAAGCCAAAACAAATTCAAGTGAGAGTGATGGGCTGTAACACGAGCCAAGAACCGGGAACGGCGCCCATCGAGAACGGTGACGTCACACTGATAGAAATCGAGGCCAACTCGAAAAGTAGTGAGCCAGTAGCGGCAGCAGCTCATCCAGGCAGCGGAGGAGAATCGAATAGGGTTAATAAACAGCCAGATAATGGTGGCAAGGGGGGTGATAGTAGTGCTACAGCGAGGAAAAGTGAAAAACAAGATCCGGGCACCGAAAAATCTTCCAGCAGTGGCGCCAAAGATCTTGCAAACAACAGCCAAAGTGCCATAAAAACGGATAATAACTCAAAAAATGGCAACACCGATGAGCAGCAGCCCGATAGCTCGGAATTTGGCAACGAGGAAGGTTAGTCTGATGTCTTTATTATGTGTCTCAATTTGTGAAATTGTTTCCAAAGTGTTATAATTCACAAATAAGTTGTGTCGTTGTATTTAGTTTGGGGGTGAAATTGAAAGTTCACATTTAATTACCGGGGTATCCTGTTTTATGCGGGGTGTTGTTAATTATAATTTCGACTTTCTGACCTTTGAAATTTCTTTTTTATTATCTGTCAACATTTTCAATCAATAATAGTTTGCGTTGACGCGTTATAAGACACGAAACGTATTTTCTTTTCCTCCGTGGAATAATTGAGCAGGGCAATTCAAGGGCTCTTCTGTTTGCCCTAGTTTAAAATGCTTCTGATTTATGACACAACTTATTTGCATTGGTTTTCCATGGGAAAAGGAAGGATAATTTGTCTCAATTTAGCCTCATGACTTTCCAAGAAAATTACTTTCCCAATTTATTGGGTAAACTTGATTTATTTCTTAATTGTATCGAAATTTTGAAACCGCTTCTTGGAGCAAATTTTATTAACGAAATTACTTTGATATTTCAATATTTAATAATTTTTATGATAATAACAAATTGAAAACTAAAATACATTGGATACCAATATTTAATATATCCTATTTTAATTTATTAATTAAAGTTTCTGAAGTTCCAACGATGAACATCTTTAATAATGCACTAAAGATACTGTTCGAAAGTACTAAAATAGAAACAAGAATAATAAGAAATATATCCAAGATCCAACATAAGTATTTCACAGAATACACAGTCTTATTTTCATCAGTAATCCCATTCATTTAGTGGAGCTTACATGACCAAACAAATGTATTCTGTCAACTTCCGTTTCGGTATCCAACTGTTTTATACATTAGATAGACAATTCCTGATTGATCGGATCTCCTACTGAGCAAATGTTATAAGGCTTTTATCGAAAAATATCTATTCATTCCTAAGCATTTTACCCTCATTTTTATTTCATGATATTTGAGTTCAAAGATTATTTCTGTCATGTTATGAAGAAAATATTCGTTAGGCAGTATTTATCTTACAAAACTTTTCCCTTTAAGCTCTTAACAAAAATTTAAATCTCTAATTTGTATATTGCTCAAAGAAACTGAATTCCATATAAATTTAATGGATTTTGGTCACACTTTTATAATAAAGAAAAGACCTAGTGCTTTAAAGTAATGCTTAAAGCACTTATGATATAAAAACGACTTTGGCAGAAGAAATTTAAGTGCTATAATATCAATTTCTTGCAAAAAATGCATAAAATCTCATTATATATATTCTTATAAATTTTTTAATATTTATTTAAACAAAAATACATATATTGAAAATTTATTTTATAATATAATAAATAATATTATTTTTCCTTTCCTCCAAAAGAAATATTAAATTTTTTAATTCATTTCGAAATAATTTTTGTATTAAATACAATATCTTATAGTACACTCGAACAATTATTTAAACAACGTGTGGGAAAATTGAAAACCATAATTAAACTCGAATAGACTTTTAGAAAACGAATGAAATGAGACAATATTAGGTTACAAATCATCTGAAAATATAAAACAATTGACAATAACACACACATTATTGTGTGGAACAGAAATAATATAATAATTTATGAAATTAATTAATTTTCATTGTTCTTACTTGTATTCGTACATTCCATAAGGATGAAAGTTCTGATATAATAATTATGCTTATGAAAATTTCCTTCATATCTTAAATTTGCTTACACAAATTGAGAGAAAAGGGCTTCAATTAGGGTGACAAGCCCCAAGTAATTTATGTGGGCTCAAGTACTCATTTCACAACTTTGATAAATTTAATTAAATATTCATCGCCATAAAAATTATGAATATTTCTAGAGGCGCTACGAGTTTTCCGTTTCCTAATTACATTCTTTTATTTATTACGTCAAAATTTTTAATTAACTTACCTGATTAAAACTTTATCACGACGTTCTCCAACAACCAGTAAACAATTTTGGAATGGTATATTTCAGAATTGTTTTAAATAATTAAGTAATTTAAGTCACATGTACTCTAATGTTCATAAGTTTCGTTAAATTATTTTAAAATAATTTATTTCAATTCTTCTTACACAAATTAAGATGAATTTTAAGATTTAACATATATAAATGTTATATTAAAAATTGATTTATTCCTATAAAATTCGTTCAACATTTCAGAGTTTTTTTTACTTTCCTGTTTTACTTAACTTATCGTTTTTTTATGTTTTCAAACTAAAAAATCTTCCTTATTTTAACCATTTTTGAGTATATTAAGTTAATTATTTAGTATAATAGTATAATTTACTTTAAATTCACTTTAAAGTAAGATGAGTTCCCTTTCTAAATCGTACACCAAGAGTGTTCAAATTAAAGAAATTGAAATATATTGAATATACTGGCTAATTTTTATGAAAAAATGCAATTCTTTTGTTTTGTTAAAGTAATCTTGTATCACATCTAATCAGAAAAAGGTTCATTTTACATTTGATAATTTAATTTGCATTTTAATTTAATTAACGAATTAATTTCGATTGCAAATTTTAAATCGAACACGCATATTATTACTATTAAATTAATCAATTTGATTGATTTTGGTATTTGGGATTATATAAAATATAAAGAATAATAAAAACTGTAACCTATAAGAAGGGAATTTTAAACGACCAAATCATATACAAATCAAGAATTATAATTTAAATGATTGTAGAAATTTGATAAAGTTTAACTAGAATATTGGTGTAAGAAAATTGAAATTAAAATAATCAAAGTTAACAAATGCCCTATATATTCATTTGTCAATCTTTCACAATTGACAATTGAATTTTATCTTTTAACGATTCATTATTTGTTCAGTTGTGATTAGCACCATGAACAAATGATTTATTAGCCACCGGAATGGAACACATATACTACGAAGAAGACCATCTTCTTCACAATTTCATATGTATCCGTTCGATGAATAGCAGCAAATTACAAGTATTAGAAAGATCCAGTTTATCTCTTCAATCCTATGAACTCCATCCAAGCTTTGAAAACCTGTTCGGTCGAACGAACATCATTTACAATGCTGGTTGTTCGATAGTTGAAGCTGGAGATATTATTTTGTAAATGTATTTAAACAAATATCAATAACAAATTGTTATTTTTAGTTGCTAATGGCAATAAGTTTTGAAAATAAAAATTACTGTTCTACTGGGATTTGAACACATGATTCAAATTTTGTGACGCGACGCTTGACCGACTGCGCTACTCCGGCCAAATATATCATATAATATTACGATGGTTTAGAATTCATAATCCAAATTTAATAAAAAAAAGTCTTAAAACTTTAACTATTACTAACATCTTATCTTAAACACTAGTTGTTCATTTTTATAATCATAATTAACAGGCCAATTGAAAAGACCCCCGACTACCATAGTAAAACACATTTTTTCGGAAAATTAGATTTTGTTTAGAACATTCTTCTAGATATTTTTGCCACGTCGGAGTGGTAGTTTTATTTTAAAGCGAGCGCTTGAAAAACAGACTATAAGCTCTTATTTCCCTTCACATTTAAGTTCAGCGTATCTGATTTCGTTTAATGATTTCCTTTCTAACATCAAGAATGGAATCACCGAACGATATTGTTCCTTTTCCAATTTTAATAGTACTGCCGAAACGCTTGCTTTCAGACTCTATTAAGACAAAACTACATATCCGATCTTGCAAAAAATTTAAAAGTAAGAGTCTAAAATTATGTTCTAAGCAAATAAAAACAATTTTTAAAAAAAATGTGTTTTACTATGGTAGGTCGGGGTTTTTTCAATTGGCCTAATATATTAAATAAGTTCAAGTTTTAAAATAAACTTCAAAATAATCACTAACAATTTCGCATTCAAAACGGAAATTCCTCATTTGTTTGCTTTCAATTCAAAAGAATTTACGTGGATAAAAGAATGAAATTATCCTGGAAACAATTTCTAGCTAATTATTTGGAAGAATTTTCTTTAACTAAACTACTTCTCTTCTATAAAAAAAGGAAAATGTGTACTTCCTTCCGAAGCCCCTTCAGTTTTCCATGAAGGGGGCAAGACTTTCCCCTTGTCATGCGCGATTGTCGGTGTCCCCAATTGTGCGCAATCTTTGTTTTTGCTACGGAAAAGCGGCCTACTTTACAAACAGTGATTCGGAGACCATAACTGGGTACCGACCACTCCAACCCTGTTTGTTTACGCTTCCCTAAAGTGAGTCTGTCTTGCAGCCGATTAATGATCGTACTGTTTCACATTTTTGGTTTGCTCTTGCAAGAGGAAAGTGCACGTGAGTGGTTGTTCCCATTTTACACCTGTTCCACCTCTAGTTTTTCTCCTCTCTATTAAACTATCAAATAATATTGGATCCCAATAATCGATGATGGCCCAGTCCATTGACCTAGTTCATCGGCTTAATAAAATATTACTGTATTTTTAGTGACATAAATTTTAATTTAATAAATTCCGAATTGATTCCGTAAATATTTGGCGCGAATGGAAAACAAAGTGCAAAGTTCACCAAGTGTTAAGTTGCAGTGCAAAAGTGCAATTCATTACACTAATTGGATTATTACTGCAAGCAGAATGGATATCATGATGTGCTAATTTCATTTCAATTAGGAAAACTTGGCAACATGTGTTTAATGTTCTTGATGATTATATAAAAGCGAACAACAATTTTTGGCAGTCTCCCGCACTTTTAATTGGTCTTTAATTTAAGACTTATATTAATTACTTAACATAATTTCAGTTCATTAAGATCGATTGGAATAATTAATTAACATAATACATCTACCAATATAATTTTAAAGTAGTTCATTATACTACGTTCAAGCACTCGCTTGTACGAGTAATCAAATAATTAAACAAATATGCAAATAGATCAATTACTTTAATATTAACGTATGCAAATTTAATTGTTATGAACTCATTCCATTTAATTATAATGTAAATGAAACAGCATGATTTCTGATTCACATGTTTGTAATTTCATTCGCATTAACTTTATTTATTTTAAACGTGATTTCAAAAGAATTATTCAAAATTAACAAAAAATTCAATTTTAAAAAGTAAATATTTTTGCTGGAAATTTTTTTCAACATGATCTAATTAAAGATGTTTTTTTTGTCTGAGGATTTTGACAAAGCCAATTTGTTTCTTATTTTATCTTAAATAATAATCTTTTATCTGTTGCAATTTTCGCTCAATTTGTCCTTTTGTCAACAAAGATTTTGGATATTTTATCTTAAAGTAAACTTTTCTTTGGAATTGCTTTATCATTTTATCTCTAGAATAACATTGAGCATAAACTTCCCCTTCTTGAGTTTGGGTAAGACATCTCAAATATTTCAGAGTATGGTGTTTGAAGCGCCAAAGTTTCAGATGAGTCTAAATCATTTTTGACATCTTCTGCTTGCCTTATATTTTATTTATTATTTAGTATAAAAGGTGTTCCTCAATTCTGTTTGATTACAATTTGGAAACTGAATCAATATTAAGTTTAAAAATTATTTTAAACTATATAAAGTTACTAATCAAGTGCATGTATTTTTAATAATTGAATTATTTTTTTTAAGAAACAGTATAAATTCCATTTTTTCTAAATGTTGAACGATTTCAAAACTCTGTAAAAATTATTTATTATCTGTGTAATTTTCAAATTTTGGGACAAACCGTAATAAGGCTTAATTAACAAAATACCATTTAAATACTAGTTTTTAACTTCTGTGGTTTAAAAGTTGGATTTTTGTGTGTTTTCCAAAAATTGCCGTCCAGTTCTATTAACTTTTCTTACACGAATAAACGGTTTTAAAAATGTATTAAATAATTATTGTTAATATTTAATTTCTCTTTTGTTATAAAATCCATTTTTAATGAGAAAATGATGAAAATCTCACCATTTGTTAGATTTTAATACATTTATTATTTCCTTAAAACTGTTGATTTTACACCCATAGAGCATATAAGTTATTTGTATTACAAGGATGTAAAATCATCTCTTTAGTAATGAGTAAGCGAATTGTAACAATTAAGTTGAAGGCAAGCTTTTCATCGTTTACCATTTTTGTACCCAAAATGGCGGTAAAATTTTGACATTGAGATTAACATTGTTGATTAAAAGGTGTTTTTTTCGCTACTGAAAAAAGTAAAATTAACCGAAATTAAAATCTGCATAAAAAGCTATGAAATTTCCAAAAATATTTAAATTTAAATACTTAGCTATACAGCAAAAGAAAATTTACTTAAAATTTCAATTTTTTAAAATAATTTGTAAAACATTCAAATTAAAGCTTAATCCTAAGGAGAACTTGGATTTATAAAAAAAAATGTATTATATAATCGCATTATGGACAGATGATTAAACCCGTGGGAGTATAAGAGATTATCTGGTTTAAATAAAATTGAACAAAAGATGAAATATCCAATATAAGAAAGCCTTTTTGTTGAAATATCCAGTTCTGAATCCCCTATTTATGATAATCTCTATTAGATCCATAGCTTTCAAAGAAATTATTATTATTATATGTTAAAAGAACAAATCTTCTATTAAAAATACTTTAACAAATAGAACACAATTTAATAAAAAAAGAAAATAATGAAATCCTACTTATTTGCATATTAATTTATTTGGAATATGCTGACAAGCCTGCGACCCTTATTGTTCGCGGGTTATAAACACCTGTCTGAATTTGAATGAAAATTGAATTTTAATATACGTCGTATTCATAATAGCTCCGGAATCACGTATTTTCTTTGAGAAATTCATAGAGATTACTTCAATCAAAACGTAGATATGGCACGTGGAAAATGTATACCGTATTGAGAAGAAATAAACGACAAAGTTTGCAAATCACGTCCATTGAAAAATGCTGAGTTCATAATCTTCAGATAAAACATTTTTATAATTGAATAATGAAGCGCCTGTGAAGGTCGATGTGAAAATTGTAGACTAGAATTAATGCTTACAACGTGGAATATTATCAAATAAGGATTTTTTGGATTTAGAAAAATAATATCCATATTTTACTAAAAGCTGTGAAAGTGTTGGAAAATTTAATTTAGTAAACCATTGATAAAATAATTAATATTAGTTATAAGGATTAAATTTAAAATATAGAGTATATTTTATTTTGATTGAAAGTATTCTAATGTGTTTTATATTTTTTGTTTTTTTTTTAAAAATAGAAATATAATCTAATCGGTTAAATAAATAGTTATATGTGATATAAGTGTGTAAAATTCATTTTTTTAAATCACGACTGTGATGTAAGAGCCGCAGTTGAATAGTACAAAGGACATGGCAATTTTGACAATAACACGAATTTGTTCATAGATGTCTCCTCACACTTGAAAGATAGAACTAAATTTTCACATCTGAAAAAACTTTTAAATCAAAATTTAAATATTTTTCTCCTTAAAATAACCATTATTTGAGTGGCGATGTTGCTAATATTCGCTTCCGTATCCGCAAACACGGAACGTCCGCATCCATGTGACGAAATCGATATCCCTGATTGAGAGCTATAAAGGACACAACCCAATTCATCTTATTTAGTCATAAACATAAAACGATTTATTTATCGATTTAAGTGTAATAAAGCAATGTTTTCTTACATAACTCAAAAAAATTAAACGGATTATTTACATACATATGAACTTGATGTGATATTTATTATTGATATTTTTTTATTGAATTGAGATAATTACCATATAAATTAGATTTATTGCAAAATGTTTTATTTAAAAGCTTATAAATGTATAGAAGTAAACATTTCACAATAGAATGTCCTAATTTTACATCTGATAAACTAGATATATTATAAATTGATAAAAAATCCATAATTTTTGTATAAATTATTAACGTAATTTGTTTAATATGACCCTAATTAAAATGTGTTAAGTGTAAATTTTTTTGGCGAAGGCGCCTGGTTGAGAAAATTTGAAGTGCGTTAGCCCCGATCGTGCCCTACTTGGGCATTTAAGAGTTAATAATCCGATTTATTAGAAATATGTTCTGGTATAAGGATTCTTCGCTAATTAAGTATAATTTTAGTAATTTGATTTTATTGATTATATTGTCAACAGAATAAAATTAATGTTGTTAAAACTAATAATAGACAAAAAGTTCAAATATTCCGAACAGTAGCTGCTTTTTATTATATATTGACTAAATTTAAATTTTTTGAAATGTTTTAGGTGGATATGTGGATATATGGAAATTTGGACGTATTTTATTCGCTGAACATATCACTTAGTATGAGAAGAGAGATCTATGGTTTTAGCCAAATTTAATGTCAAATATGTTATAACTGTCAAGTTTCTCTTAAATGTATGAAATTTGTTTATTACAAAACATGAATTCGCCATGAAAATTCATACATTTTTCAATGGTAGATTTCAACTTTATCGTTTTATTTTTATTAAACTCAAAATAAAATTTTTAACTATATAAAAATTTAATAAAAATTTGAATTAATAATAACATTCAATGAAACTGTTATTATTTTTTTAAATCTTGAATGATTTCTATGATACAAACCAATCAACTACAAATATTTTTTTTCAAAACTTAGTTAAAAACGTTTTTGTAATACAATTGATATTTTATCAATAAATATACAAAATGAGCTTCTGTTGCAAATTAATAATATATATTATCTATATAAATATTAGTGTTTTATTTATATAAAAATCCAAATAAATCTTTATTTGTTTTCATTTCAGTTGAGGCCGCAACAAAGATTCAGGCCGCTTTTAGAGGACATAAGGTTCGAGCGACAATGAAACAAGGTGACCCAAATTGTGCCGAGAACTCCAAATCGAATGACGATTCAAATGATACGACCAAGGAGCCCACAAAAGAGGAACTAGAAGCAGAATTTGACCCAAATGACAAAGGTAACCTATTTTCGCGTGTATGACATTTTATCAGAATTTATTTCAACTATAAAGTCATAGTCGATAAAAGTGTGTTAATTACGCGTGAGCAGGTGCTCAAATTGCCGCTTGAAGTGGCGCATTTAAATGCAATTTATGTGCAACTCAAGAGTGTATTATCCACATTATTATTTCCAACCAACTGCATTTCGAAACCATTCGAGTATAACGAATGGAATGAGTAGGTTGTCCTTCAACTTAAGGCTATGAAGGAGATACTCCCTTAGATTTATCAATACAAAAAAATTATAAATTTTAGTAAACCTACTAAACTCATTTAATGAATATCTCACACTAGTTAATGTTGCGGCTATCAAAGAACGCTATTAAGTTTTTATAAATTTTTATTAGAATATTTATTAAAACATTCAGACCAAGTATTATCTTTGAAAAAAATCTGTACTAATTAATTGACGTTATTTTCGAAATTCAATTTTATATAATTGTAATGATATTAAATGGTCAGACTTGGACAGAAGGGTAGTCACTCCATACACTCAGAATTTTTAATGTGATATTATATTATATATTGTATATTTCAAACAATTATTCTCATAAATATTACTATTTAACACTTCTCTTAAGTGATTTGAATAGCTTAATTGGTTAATGCATGATAATTAAATTTGAGGATACAGGTCCGATGCTCCAATTTTTTTCTTAGTTAGGTATTTCTTCATTAAATTTTTATGAAATTTAAAAATAATGTTTCTTTTTTAATTAATTAATTGTTTTTATATGATAAGATTATTTTTAGAAAATTGAAATAAAA
>JXOV01000945.1:0-17236 GCA_001014945.1 Clogmia albipunctata | reverse complement strand
ATAATAACGTTCATTTTCATTGTTCTCATTGTTCTGGTGGTGAAAGTGCTCTCTTCAAGATAAGAAGACAAGTTAACACGCAATTACAATTGCCAGCTTTAGTATTTTTATATAATGCCTTTATTTTGTGAGAATATTATACTGGCAGGTGGACTCCTGTCCTTTTACCTTGCCTTTTTTGCTATCTGTAAATGGCTACGCACTATAAACACCAAACAAGCCGTTTATTCTTATGATCTTGCTCAATTCGATCCATTTTTCAGACCACTGTCTATTCTTCAACGTATTGTGGGGGCTGATAGTATATAAATGTGGGTACTTACTTATGCTAAAGTCTTACTATTGATATGTGTTACGGAAAAGACCCTTAACACATTCGACTGCCTCCTCGGAAGCCGTGGGTTCGATCCCTGGGTGTGTAGGATTGACTTACTTTATCAATCGGTCTAAGTGCTATTGACTAATAATAAATTAAAACTCGTTGTTTGTGGTTGAGATACCCCATGATCCTTACAAGAATTGAAAGGGAAATTTATTTATGGTACTCTTTCAGTCGTGGGTTTTCTCGATCACATCGATCTGAAATCTTAATGTACTTTGAAAAGGGTTTAATCAATAGCGTCAAAAGTAAATGTTTGTGTAAATTGAACATACGCGGACGATTTGATGTTAATTTATTTACGACTAGGAAAAGACTGAAGATTAAAAAATTTTAATAAACGCAATTTTGCACGAGGAAGAAATCAAAATGCATAATTAGCACATTCCCCCCAGAAGTCGTCTGAAGCAAAACGGGAGGCAATGCAGACAGATAATAACAGCCGCAAGTACTGTCATTGGATGTGGTTTGTATAAACCATCAATAAAATTCATTCAATAATGAATTGGTGGATTGTAAAAACTTACCAAGGATTTTTCCACAATATATGTATAACAGTTTTAAAATTGTAAAAATGGACGTGAATGAGAAGAACTATTCAATAGAAATTTCAAAATAATAACCATTTATAAAAACTATAAAATTTAACAACAAACTACTCTAAAACTAATAGACCAAGAGTTATTCATTGTTGACTTACAATGTAAAATAAACAATTTCATAAGATATTTTAATTGGGTCATTTCCTTGAATTTTCCCCAAAATTAGTTGGGAACACAATACACCACGAATATTTGCTTTCATTTCTATAGAAAGTTGCAAAATACACTCTCATATTCTTTGGGTAAACAATCCAAACTACAAAAGTTAGAAAGTACTGGACTTTTGTTGACCTAAATTGGGCAAAGTTTGTTCAAAAATTTGCCTTTCTTGATTCTCCTCCGGGCTTTGGCATCTGTTATTGAAATTTAAGTTCAACCAAAATATTTCAATTATTCGTCATGAAATTCGCTGTTAATGAAATTCTAGTTAGGAAGTGACTCTGTGAAAATTAAATTTCATCCACTTCCATTGTTAGCGTTTATCAAGTTTTAATAAAGCACTGAACTAATTTGGCTGTTGTTATCAAAGTGAAATTATTCCAATGAATTTGTTTGTTAAGAATTTATTTACTCGAGTACAATGAACTTATATTTATCAAAGAGAACTATGAAATTTAATTTAGTGTTATGTTAATTTTTTAATTTTAAAACATCAAATACGAATCTACTATTTATTTAAAGGAAGTATTTTTTTGATTTAATCAACTAATTAAGTCATTAAAATTGTAAAATTTGAAATTTTAGAATTCGGTTCTATCCTAAAGATCCATTTCACAGATCCTAAATTGACGATTATTATCATTTTACAATTTAATAACATTGTATTTTCCCTAGGGCTGATGTTGTTGACAAGATATTGTCATCACATTATTCAATTTTCTATTGTTTAATTATCTTATCGATTGATTTATTGATATTCTAAACAATAGGACCATAAATTATGTGTTTTGGAATAATTCATATGACTTTTAGTACCTGTTCTAAATTAACCAAAAAATAGTATTTTAAAGCTATGAATTACTTAAAAAATACCAACGTCATTCAACTTTTTTAATTCTAACTGCAATGTATTTTTAATATCAGTGCAGGCAGAAAACACAATCACAACATATTCACATGATGTGTATAATACAAAATTAGTTGATAATTTAAAGTAAGTGTACATATAACTATAAAAAAAACCCTCATCTAAAGTGGCCTTACCTATACTCTCTTAGGGTGTGGTGCTGAACAGCGGAACTGATTGCACTTTTATCCTATCCTACCCTACCCTACCCTACCCTATCTCATCCTATCCTATCCTATATTGCAGTGGGTCTGAATTTTATGATGTTATGTGGGAAATAGGTCTGTTCATACTATATAGGTAGTATTGTCAGAATATATGGTAGAATGATAAGGCATGTCAGTTCAGTACAATGAATTTTCTTATTATTTTAATAAAATCCCAAAAATGGGGTTATTGATCAGGAAGAAAATACCTCTTCCAATTAGTTTTTATGATTTTAATAGCCCGAAGTTAGCTGGCAATTCAAATACGATATATAGAATATCACCTACATTGAACCTCTCATATAAGAGACACTCCTGGGATGCGTGTTTGTGTGCTGAATGGAGGGTCTAATTGCATGTCTCACCTACTCCACCTTAGTGGTCCTTAAGATCTTTTAAAATAATACTCGTTCCTGATAACGATATAGGTAATAAGTATTAACTATGTATTCATTTTAATGGTCAATAAGCATTATCAAATGCACGTGCTCTCTTTAAAATAATCTCTAAATTCGAGATTTTAAAAATGTCTAGCTTTGAAGTGGTCAATAGTTATTGGGCGAAGAACCCGCTCCGGGATTATAACTCTTATTCACATTCAAATATACGAATGAGATAATTGTCCTGATGTACGAAAACATGTCATTTGGTTGATAGACATACGCCCCTCTACGTAATTCGTCCTAGCTCTCCCTGCCTAATACTATTAGTTAACTAACTTATTGCTATCTATTTAGTAGTTACTTTGAATAATCTGAAGAACGTTTGGATATCCTCTCCTAAAGTGGTATTAGATCCGCCATTCGGCCCCGCACATCAGGGCAGTATAGGATTGATAAGTCTACAGGATAGTTTTAATGTTGTAATATGAATAATTGGTTTAGATTACCAGCTATATAATTCAAAAATAATTTATTAATCAAGTTCTATATTAATTGTAAACTCCTAGTTTTTATGAAGACGCAAAAAATAACTTAAATTAATGATACACAAAATAAATTAAAAAAGTTTTTAGTACAACGGGCCACGAAAACTTATTAAATTTAGTGCAATTTATATTTATAATTAATATCTTATTTTCATTTGTAATTAATTGCTTCCCAATTTTTAATACGATTACACTTAAAAAATCATAAATATTAAAGTAAGCATAATGCAAAGAGGAGGAACATTTTTGATTGCGAAATTTGTTAATGCTAATTAATTGCGTACCCGAAGCTCTTTCTACCTGTCTCGAATAATTTTAAATATTCATAGCTTCCTTTTTGATTACGGTCTCCAGTAATGACTCTTTGGGCGGCTGGCTGCTCTTTCCATCCACATTCCGTTTAATAATTTGTACCCAGACGATATTTCAAATGCAATTACTTTAAAATTGCTTAGGTAAACCACAAATTCATAAATATTCATATTTCTGGCTGTGATAAGCTAAGCAGAAATATAATTCATTCAAAAAGATCCGTCTTCGATCCGTCTGCTTAGCTTAATGTCCTTCGCACAGCTGGAGTCTTCAAATCAACTGACAGGCTTATGTTTGCTGAAATAGGCTTCTTCAGCTCGGTATCGTTTCCCAAATAAGTAGCAGATGACAATAATCCGTTCGTATTTATTTCCAAAGATTCCCTGTCAACATAACCCCTATAAAATTATACAAAGATTCGATGTCGTTGAAACAGATTTAATTAATCGTTTTTGGCTTTAATACCTTTATTTAAATTAGACCCTTTCTCAATTCTCTTCGATTTATCAAAATCTTTTGGTACCAGTTGACATTTTTCTTTAAATTTTAAAGTAAATTAATTTTCTTAACTGATTACTAACAAATCGAGGAGGACCCGAGATTTATGTGGTATTTTTATATTGGAAATTTATTTATATTATTATATTTTAAATATATTCATGTCAATTTTAGTTTCAAATTAAAATGTCAATGCTTTTTGTTCCAAAATCTCTATTTAATTTAAGTTAATTTAGAAATAGGTGTTTTCTGTAAGCCTACAGATAAAAGATTAAACGATTAGGTATTGATTTTAACATGTTTTCATATTTTAATAGGCAGACTTAAACAAAACTTTGATATTGTATTGTAGATTTTTCTTTCTTATAGTAGCCAGTTTTATAATCCAAGCTTTGTTTGATTTAGAAACCAATTTTCATATTGAAAAGATACAGTTTTATTGAAACAATTAAGTAATTATTTTGGCTGTCAAAACTAAGCGAAAACTTTTAAAAACAATTTATTTTCGTGCCAAATTAAGATTGATGGACACGTGGTGGTTATTAATAATGAATGAATTAGATATAATTAATCGTTATAACAAACCTGTTCTCGTATTGTAATGGAAACAATTGATGGGATAATTGAAAATGGTATTGATTTTAATGTCAATTCACGAATCAGCACCACCATAATACTACATGACGGCGAATAATTTTGAATTGAAATGTGGAACAAAGCCCACCCTGTTCCCCATAATCCGGGCATCTATTAATTGAAAAAGGCATTGTTTTGCGGTGAACTGCCCTTTACGGTTTCGGTACGGATTAGGCAAATTGAATTTATGTTTTCCATTTCACGACTTCCTATTAAGCATTTGTTTTGATTCGCATTTTCTTCCTCTTTTTTCCGTTTTCTAGAATTATGTGACGCAGCGGTTCGAATCCAGGCGACATTTAGAGGGCATTTGGCGAGAAAGGCGGAGAACAAGGAGGATGCAGACTTGCACGAGATTACGAAGAAAGTGGCGGAGGAGCTGGACATTGATCTGACGGATCCGGAACTGAACAAGGCGGCGAGCAAAATCCAGGCCACATTCCGCGGCCACAGAGTCAGAAAAGACTAAAGCACCAAAAAAAGCCGAGCACACACACAACTCCCAAACCAAAAGAGGGCCAGACAGAGAAAAGTAACGACCTGAATTAATTTGAAGGACAAACAAAGAGAGAGAGAAATCGTTATTCAAATGAGTTGTTTGCTGAAATTCACCGTTTGTTATCGTCAGCCCTCAATTAATTATCGCCAATTAATTCCGTAATTTCGGCTTTAGACGTTCATTCTCATTTCGCGCCCCAGATCAAAAAATTAATATTGTACATTTGCAAATAATTAAATTGGTATAAATATTATATATAAATATATATAAACGAGAAAGTGTTAAGATAAATTAAAGTTAAATTCTGTTGCAAAATCGATGTTAGGATGCGTTGTTTAAACAGAATTCACATTTCCTTTAATTGGAAAGGTCCAGGCCCGTCCAAAACGAGGCCAAATGCTTGCCTGCCTGCCTCCTGCCACCTGCCTCGTTAGCCAACTTCACCGACCAGCACAAGAAAATGTCCAAATTCATCCATATGCTAAACGGTTGGTCCCCAACTCACGGAATAAAACAGTTTCAATTAAATATATTGACTAATTAAATAATCAATTTTCTGTGAAAACACACCAATACTATATTACTATTTTATGAATATTGAAAGAAATTTTATTATGAAAATCTCCTTTTAGATTGAGCATACATACTCTATAGCAAATTATTGAATAAAGAAAATTACAAACATTCCACTAGTTTTATGGATATTTGTCTTAAAAACTATTTGTAAGAAAAGAATAATTCAATTTTCATATTGATCATCCAGAATATAGTACGTCTAGCTGCAAAAAAATCAAATGTATCTACATAAGTACATAAAAACATCCAAGTCGGCTCGCTCGGTCAGGGCACGACTCGGGCAGATCCAACGATGCCAAAAATCTAAAAGATCGTTTTTAGATTTTTGGCTTCGTTGGATCTGCCCGAGTCGGCGCCGGGTAATGTGTTTTGTAGGGAATTTAGTGAGAGAATCGTGGATGTGTTGGGCGATTCTTTGATTTAATAACTCTATTGAAAAGAAAACAACTGAACCCACTGCAAGGGTATACCGAAGCATAAAACTGGGTATCCCAACTGAAGAGACTTTTTGTTAGGCCGAATATTCTTTCGACAAGGAAGTGTCCTGAGTGGGGACCTCACAGATAAGGTTGTTTGCTACACTCTGCAAGGATTGAGGGGGCTTTCGAGATAGAGGACAAATCAAGATTTGTTGATTTATTTCTTTGTCCTCTTTACCCAAAAAAATAGAGAATTTTTTAATTAAAGTAATTTATCTCTTCAAACTCCCGGGGCTTTCACCAGATAAGTACCAGGTATCGAACTCGTGGCCTCCGAAGAGGCATGCGTTACCACATGAGGCGGGTACACGTAATATTAGTTTCTATTATTTGTATTGTTAAGACAATTAAATTTAGGAATGTCTTAACTATTATTCCAGTCATAAAAAGTAAAAGTAGTCGAAACTAAAACCATTTTTAGTTTTCAAGTTCACTCAACAAGTTTCTATTATTAGAAACATTAGAGAGGTCTACAAACGACAATTATTTTTGGAATACTTGCCCACTCTTATCAAATCAGCATGCAGCTGGGGTCAACAAATTCGATAAATAAGACATCCAACTACATTTCGAAGAGCTTCATTCAACAATATTCGCGTCGTCAACACTGATTTTTTTAGCTCTATTCCGTTGTAATTACTTTGTTAAAATCCACCATTTAATTTTAATAAACTTTTGCAGTATAAACATTCTTAAAACAAGTGTTATCATTTTATTGGAATTGATCAATCTGGTAAAATCTAACATAACATTTTATTGTCAGCGGTGTTAACTATTTTAGTAACATCCGACATAACAGTATTATAACTGAGTTTCGCAGAAGTTCTGAATATTTGCTGTGCAATCAGAGATATGACTCCAACGAAAGTTTTTTGTTAGCTTTTTCAGCTCTTATAAACGGCAGATCATTTTCTGGAATGAAAATATCCTTCTCTGACACAACAAGTCTGATTAGTTTTCAAAATGAGACGGAGATAACGGCCATTTGGAGGTTTCTGAATGATGCTCGAGAGACAAAGCGGATTGATCCACGGACAGAAATACATGTCTCTGTTACTTTAACAAATTACTTTGTTAAAGAAAATTCAAGCATATGCTTTTTCTCAGTTACAATTGTACATTTTGAATTCATGTTATAATCTTTGTGTATTGTAAAAGAATTGAAAGAAATTTTACTTTTCAACACGGAAAAAATTGGGATCAATTTTAATTGAATAAAATCGTTTACCTTAGACATATTTTTAACTTTGAAACAATAAATAAAACCAATATTTTTTTCTATAGATTGAACATGTTTTTATTAGGAAGTGTTTTACCTCTACACATATCTTTTAACGTATGTACAAGTTTATTTTCTTTTTTGTCTAGTGTGCTTGTATAATTGGAGTGTGTATGTGTGGTGTCTCTTTAATCTTTTCTACCTCTGCGGAATGTTGCTTGAATTTTACTGGCTGCCTTACTGAGATCGGGATCCGTTAGATCAATATCCAATTCCTCTTCCACCTTCTTTGTGATCTCCTGTAGATCGGCATCCTCCTCCTCCTTATTGTCAGTTTTTCTGGCCAAGTGCCCCCTAAATGTTGCCTGGATCCGAACTGCAGCATCACACAAATCTGAAAAGAGTTGAATTAGATTAGCATCCTATATTTGAAAATAACTATGAATAAATTGAATTAAAATATAATTATAATAAGTAAGTATATTATTATGAGATATATAACAATATAAAAAATTATATCTTTCAATACGTAAGGAATATTCTGAAAAATTCGTACTTAAATTCTTCTTTTTGTTTTGCTCGAAAATAATTTAAGATAAAGTTAGTACTTAAAATTTATGTTTTAAAATAAAAAGAATTTTAAATGGATTTATATTTATCTCTATTTTTTTCTTTCCAAAGAATTTCAATAAATATTTTGTATTGTAATTTATTACAAATTGTGTAATTGTTAAACATAAATTGAATTAAATTTGGAACAGTTATTTTCGATTCAATTTCATCCAAAAACTGACCTACTTTTGAAATGTCAAACGTAATACTGGAGTTGTCCTGAAATAAAACCGAGTGCAGTCTCTTAGGAGATTTCATGGCGTACAACACTTTACACCAAATAACAAAATAGAGTAACAAATTTAACAAATACGTGACAAAGTCAAATTCAATTCGAATGAAAATGGTAAATAATGCTGTACCGAAACCGATAATGATTCCTTTTCTCCGATTCAAGTGACGTGGAATTAACATCGAGAATGGAACATCAAAGTGAAGCACACAATTGACATAATTACAGAGAACTTGAAACTTCTCTCTGTCTGACTTGAGTGCGTGTTAATTTGCCTGGGTTTACCCATAAACCATCTTCAAACATCTGCTAATTATTCATTGGTAATTTATGTGATTTCAATCTGAAGAAGTATTCTATGAATAATTAATTTTATGCTGGAAAACGTGGTAAAATCCTTTATTTAGGAATTAATTATTATTAACCGATTCTGATATCGTTTCCAAATATTAGGTAGATCGTAAAACGACATGTGGTGCAAATAATGAGCTAGAAGTAGAGAGGATTGCAGTTAATCTTTTACGACGAAGAAATAAAAACGAACTTCATTTTAATTAATTCGATTAACATCTCGTTATTTATAAATGCCAGAATGTAGTAAAGTTATTAAATCATTAGTAATTCTATTTTGATAATGCTACGAAACTATACACTAAACTGAGTATTTAAATAAAAAATTAACGTAACCTTTAATGTTGATATTAATACTGCAAATAGATGAATTTTTGGATAAATACGTGTAATTGCTTTTAAATAACCAAAATTATGGAAGAATATGTCCGATATTAGTGTACTTTCTTAATTCTACTGAGAGACAATATTTTTTAAAAATATTTATTTGAAATTTTGATACTTTTTATTAAATAAACATATTAAAATACAATCTAAGAAAGTAGATCAAATACATGGAATAATTTCATATCCTCTAAAATAAATAAATTTAAAATATTCCGATTGAAAATTGATTGGTGGTCTTTTTAAATTATAATAAGCTTTTAAATTAGAAGCAATCATAAATAATTTGTTTGGCTTTTCACATTAATTTGATTAAACTTAATTAAATTTAATTTAATTTGATTATTTCCATTGACTTAACTGTGAACTAAATTATATTTAAGCTGTTCAAATCATTACCGTTAAATATTGGAAATCGACTTTTAATTTAAAAAATTATAACTAATTTATCAAATAACTTTTCATCCCTCAATTTAAACTAAATTTATATATTTAGTGGTTATTTATGGCACTTAATTGCACTAAAGTAGAACACATTACGTACTAATAAATTTTTTAATTGAAATCGATTTACAAATTATACGTACGTTACTACATTACCAGTTTTATAAGCTGTAATTTTATTGAAATTGAATTAAAATAAATTTAAATTCAAAAACTTATATAATCCTATTTATATTTAGTCTCTATTAAGGTTATAGCCCCACTCTTTATCCTTGATATCTTTGGAACCAAAAGAAGCAGGATATTTAAATTTACGCGCAGTACATCACTTAATTACAACTTTGTGTCATAGAATATTTGAAAATACTTGAATCAATTTTGCAATACCCTCCGAAAGGGTCAACGTTATAGTCGCACCCCTATTTTATGCTCTATGGGGCATTATTTAAACAATCTATTGATGAGGAAAATAACAATCCGAAAATTTTTGTGAATTTCGCAAATTTGGTAACTCACATTGAAAGTCTTAAAACGATGTTTTCGAAAATCGAGAAAATAATATAAGAAATTTTCGAATTCCAAAAAATAATGAGGACTATCGAAAACTGGACTCATTGAACATTGTGAGCAATAATATGGGCACAAAGGAAAGCTAATAAAGTTACAATTTAGCGTAATATTTTCTGATGTAGGGGGGTTTAGGCTATTAGGCTCCTTAGTGAACAAATGGCTCGACATATTAAATTTAAACCATAGTAAAATAAATAGTATTAAATTTCCTAAAAATTGCACATTTATAGTTTTGGAATTGGGTTGCTGATTTCGAGTTATTTCGGCTATGAACTTACTCAAAAATATCATCAGAATTAATATATGAAACAAACATAAGGTAAGATTGAGTAATTTATTACTAGCTCTACTTTTAAACCTATCTCTCTATATAAAGTTTGATTTACTTTCTCTCTTTAATGTATTCCAAAACATAATAAAAATTTACAGAAAACTCAATAAATACACCAACTCTAAATTTGTATAGCATTTAAATGTATGTTTCAAGGTTCTGGTATTCCAAATCACATGGTGTGAATACGGGATTATATTCCGAAGAGGGCCAAAAGCGAGAATACCCTAGGGGAAATCCTGCAAGCAAAACAGGTAAAAATCGATATCATGGTCTGTTTATATATTATTAACAAACAAATCGATACGGAAGCCACATTTGCGGAAAGAAGTGGCGATGTAATAAATTCATTTAATGATGTCATGGGCTTTGATTGTAAAAAGTTACGCTCCCTAGACAGTTCTAGTTCATGTCTTCGGGGCTATCTGCTCATCATGACAACTTCTTGAGAAGGCAACAAATTCAAAAAGAAAACCAGTTACAAATACTTACACGAGTTGAAGTAAGGTGAAAAGGGATCCACCATCCAAAGGGTTTTGATTGTTCAGCCCTTTGTAAAGCTCTTTGTTTGCGGTTCGCTATTTTACGAAATATGCATTCTCAATGCTCATTTTGTTCTGTTATACATATTTGCCTTTGTTATTTCAATCAACCCCCAGCTGTCAACATTGTCATTTTCAATTACATGAATGGACAGTTTTTAACCGTTGCCATCAAAATAGCAAAAGGTTACAATTATAAAAAGGTGAGGGTTTTTGATTGTTTGAACAGGTGTTTTTAATTATGTATACTATTTCGTTTTACAATAGCAAAATGAGGGGTATTGCGTCTTAAATAAAAATTTAAAGTAAAAAATGAAAATTGTTGAAAAGAAATTCAACTAACAAACAGTCATTTTATTTAATCAATGTTTTTTCGTAATAATTTCATTGTGGTAAATAGATTTTCTTTATGTATTCGAAATACTTATCATCTTTGATATTCACCGGAACTAAACAAAATTTGCTCAAACTTAATAATTAGGTATCGCCGCCCCAACTTCCGTCTTGTGTTTAAATGAAATCGGAAGACGAAAAGTCGCGACGACGAGCCTAAATTTTCTATTATTTGAATCTATGAGTTTCAATGGTTGTCAATATTATTTTTTAATTATTTGAAGGATTTTCAATAGTTTTGGAATGGCCTAGATGTTGAAACAATTTACATTACGAACTTTTTTAAGATTTTTTATAACCGAGAGAAGTGTAATACCAATGCATCATTCTCACATTACCTTCTATTGTTATTTGTATACATTTCTGTCATTAAATACTAAATTGCTGATTTAGTTTTCTAATGACAGAAAAGAAGAAATACATTACAAACTCTGGGAGCTTGTAAGAGATCAAATTAAATTTAATGACTTTGTTTAGTTTTGTTTCACCGTAATACGAGTATAAAGTTGTTAATTACGTATGTATTCAACTTTTAAAGTAAGCTCAGTTGGAACCAGGAGTTTTGTAAATGACTCACGAAGAAGTACAAATTTTACCCCTGGAATTTCAAAGAAATTGTCACAGAGGCTTTTAGTACAAAATTTAGAATCAATTCTAAAAACCATCACCACATCACTCTTAAATGAATTTTTTAAAGGCTTCTTAACATTCCTATAAATAGAATGATGGGGCAATTACAAAAAAAATTATATTGAGATTGAATAAAACGTTAAGAAGAAAGAAAAATCTTTTACAAAAGAATTTTATCAATGTAAAAAGGCAAAGAAGCCAGGAAATGATTGAGAAAAAAGGTATGGAAGAAAGAAAATCCAAAATTAGGACAAGGAACATTTCTGTTAGATGAATTTCAATCGTCTTAAATGATATACATTATTTTGATGTATGTATACAATAAAAGTAATGTGTTTAATCAAATCATTTTTATCGGTTGGGATCGAATAAATATAAGTTCAAAAAAGTGGTCTAGCCAATTTGATGATGATTGAATAAAAGAAATTTTTGTTATAGAAATAATAGAAAAAAATTCCCTAGGTTTATTAACCCTATATATTACCGTCATGAATAATGAACAAAAAGAAGAAAGTTAATAAATTATTGTAGCTTATTTCTCGTTTTCATATAATAAAATCAAAACTTTTCCGTAAATAAATTAATAAAGAAAGCAACTGAGAAGGAAAATTAATTTTGGTAAATATAAAAACCATCAATCATTGCTTTTGGTTAAGAATGAATTTTTTAAAGAAGTTCTTTAATATAAAATTTATGCTCAAAAATATAATACGAAACAGCTTTAGTTCTTATAGAAACATTAATTTATGATTTGACACTAAAAATGGCTTTTAATTCATTTTTTGATGACTAGGAATATTTTAGACAGATGAATTTCAAGCGTCTTACATCTCCAAATAAAATGAAGAGTGACTTCATTAACTATGAATACTACAGAAACAAATATGTATATATTCATATATATTTAAAAACATTCTACATAGAATAATATACGATTTTTTGTTGTTATAATTGGATTTCAATTCAAAATAATCTTTTTCTTATATCGTGAATCATGTTATCCCAACTTTGAAAACATCATATTCAAATGAAGTAAATTTATAAATAAAAAACGATATTTTACTACATAAACGAATTTATTGATAAAGAAATACTAAAAAAGTTACGTAAATTAATAAAAGAAATAAACACCAATATTTAAAACAACAATACAATTGTACACAAGTTAGTTTATGTAAAATTTAAAATATAATAGTTTTAAGATAATTGAAAATGTATGATATTGTATTGTTCTTTTTATTGGAACATTTATAACCGGGAGGTTAGTGTCTCGGAATTAAGATTAATTAATAATTAATCAATTCAATAATTTTATGATCTTAAGGAATTCACGCAACATTTAAAATTGAAAAATATATAATTTGGAAAGTGAAGGTTTTATATATATTGTGCGAACAACGATTCGAAAAAGGCAGTTGTGGTGCGAACTGCGAACATTAATTTTTCATTAGGAGATGTTACTAACGATGTTCATCAAATCAAGTTTTTATCCGTCAAAACCAAAGTAATTATGCTAAATACTTGAAACTTGTAAGGTTTGTTCAGGATAAATGTACTAACACAATAATAACTAAAAATTATCCTTTATGCCTACAGTACAATCAAAGAAACACTACTGTCTAATGAAATCTCCAAAAACTAACAAAAATACACTTAGTTATCCTTGGAACTACTCATATCAACACGTTTAATTATTCTTTAGCAATTTCCGGAATAGAATTTTGTTTGTTAGCTATAAACTATTTTTTAAATATTATTAATCGTGAAATTTTTGTATTTATATTAGAAAATCAAATTTTTGTTCCTTTTAAATTAAGTTTTGAACATAAAAAACTTTCATAGTTACAAAACAGAATAAAAGATATGTGAAACGAATATTCATCAAATATGAAACCACATCAGTGTAATATAGTTTATATGGATTTAAGAAAGAATTCTTTAAAGAACTTGTGCTATAAATAAATCTTTGACAAAAGAAATTGTATTGCCTTAATATCAATTTTATGCAAGTAAAATGTATAAAATCAATAATCCAATTCAAATTAATATGGAGCTTTAAGCTAAAACTATGATTAAATTATATCGATAATTCAATAAAAAAAAGACTTACCTTTGTCATTTGGATCGAATTCAGCTTCTAGTTCCTCCTTTGTTGGCTCCTTCGTTGTCTCACTTGCATCATCCGTTACCTTGGAGCTTTCCGCACAATCACTCATTTTTAACTCAAGCTGGTGCTCTTCCAAATAGCACTAATTTGTCGCAACTGAAAATGTATTAAATGCAATTTATTTCAAGTGCTGTAAAAAATAAAAAAAAAAGGAAACGATAAAAACGGAAAAATGTCTGAAGTTTCCGAATATCGTAAATTTAATCGAAAAAGAATGTTAATAAAACACATAAAATGAAGCAAAGAAATAAAAACTGGGAACTCATTTCCATTTTGTTGGGACAAATATATCGCCAATTTCCTTTCGGGAACTTTCAATCAAAACGGGGACAAAAGAAAATAAAAAATTATGCAATATTAATTAAAATAAGGAATAATCAGGACTTGAAATAAAATGATCAGAGGCCATTTTCTTGCTTTATATGTATTGAACTTTTAAAGTTTGGTTGAAAATAAACTTTTTCCTGTTTTTTGTGTTATTTTCCCCCAAAACCATTTCCAGAATGTGATTTAACAGTTATTAAACTAATTTTCTGGGGGAAATTTGGGCAATGGAGAGATATAAATAAATGAGATATATTAATGAGGTCATGAATAATAAGTTGGTCGAAAAGGCTCAACACATTTTTCCTGCATTTGTTGCTATTTTTGGCTCCAAAAATAACCATAAAAATATTCGATCAATAATAAATTGGTGGATTGTAAAACTTATGTACGAATTTTCCTTTCATCTCCAACTGATTTACTTTTACGGTTTTGATTTCTGATTTTTATGTATTTTGTGATTTGACTATCGATGAGCTTCACTGAACCGAGTTTTTTAGATGAAAAAATCTGAGAAATATCACTCCTTTCTATAGAAGTCGTATAGTTGGCAATATTTTAAAATGCAAAGGTTTACGACTTCCTTGTGACTTAAATAGTACCATTCAGTGATACAAATTGTGGCTAAAATGTGTGAAAAGCAGCTAAAGGATATTAACACAGCATTTTTCAGGGCAGTGATTTGCAACTTTGTCGTTAATAGCATTTTGGCAGCAATCACAAGGCATCCATTTCAGTTAACACATGCCAATTTTAAGTTCTATTTATGGAACTTATAAGAAGGAAATTCTCGTAGAAAATGGTTATAAATAGTAACTTAAACCACGTCGAAAAAATGGAATATAATTTATTGTGTTTCATTATCTATGTTTTTCAAACAATTTTTAAAAATTGTTTTTTTTTTATAATTCCTCCTTTTTATGGTGTTGGTAGTTTATGCCCCAAAATATAAAGTAACGAAAATATGACAATCATGAAGTAAATGATGGTCTAACTAAGTACACACACTTAATTAAAGTATCTATCAGGCGAATAGAAATATTTTCGATACATCACTGAACTTGGGCACCATGCCCTGATGTACACATGATAAAACCAATCCCTTAAACCACAATTAGACACCTAAATCATTAAATTGGATTGCTTTCTAAATTGTAGCGTCAAGAAAACAAATCAAATTAAAAAAATTTAAGAATTACAAAGTACTTGCGTTGGGTAATTTAATGGTTTGTGTTTGTCTGTGTGTATTGAAAAGTTTATAGTACAACAGTGTTTAAATATGAAGCACTTTCAAGATGAAGCATAGACTACTGAAATGTAACGATTTTTAATTAGAACTATATAAAATAATAATAATTAATTTTTTAATTTACATTAACCAAACAAAAATCTTGTTTTAGGAACTGCATCATTTTCTTTTTGTAACTAAAAATAGCATTTACTAAATTGAACGATTACTTTCCCCAAAAAACAAAGGTAAAGAAATGGTTCATTAGATAACAAAGGAAATAGATTAATGAACGTGTCGTGACATGACAATTTTTAAACGATTTTTAGTTAGTAAATGGCTAATTAGTGTTTCTTTTAGCACTGTTCAAATTATTTCGAAAAATCAATTAATTTTTATTGTTTTTTGTATTATTTATGTGAATAAATTGTTTATTTTTGTATTCTGTCTTTTAAAATAAATATGATATGTCTTTTTTAAAATTTAAAAAAAGTAATAAATCAACTTATATATTGTTGGGCTTTTTTTCTCTTCAAAAAACGAAGTTCGAAAGCGAAGTCTAGCAATTAAAAAATCAATCTATTAATTATTTCAATACTACACATCTCCGTCAGATCAATTTATCATAATCGTCCTCATTAAAACGCACTTAGTTTACAACCCTAATAATTTTTATATTAAATGAAATTTTTATTCATTTATGATTAAAAAGCAACGTTTTATGATAACGGTAATCATACTTTCTATTTCAACGCTCATGGCGAATCTCCTGAGATTGGAAACACTTTTATCATTAAGCTGATATTAAAAGTGAAACTTTGATAAAAGTTTGCTTTGATGACTTTAATCTTATACACATGCCGGTCTCAAAATGAGAAAACTCTTAACTTAGTGCCAAGTTGACGTGTAAGTTCAATCAAAATGGGAAGATAAGAGACTTTGGCACACAAAATGAATATGAAATATTGCAATAGCTTTACTCTACTCATATTCATATATATTTACAGATGTTGTACTATATACACTTATTTAGATACCCTCAAACAACTCAACTCTTATAGAGTTTAATAAAAAAAAATCTGGAACTCTTTAAGTGCAAATTGATTTAAATAAAACGAAGTTATTTTAAATTTAATCACAACTTAAAACCAACACTTATAGGTCCTAATTTTAAATAAATCACAAATGGAAACAAATTTATTTAAAGTGAAATCGTATTTTAGACAAGAAAAACTCATATGGAAAACTTCAATTTGGGACAGGAAAATTTCACATTAGCATATAAATCGACAGCTTTGGGGCACTCGTCGCGTTTGAACGTTATTTATAAATTGTAAATTTAACCCCTTGCTGAACTAATTTTCCGATCCGCTTAGTGGAAAATTGCCGCCAAAAATTAAATTAACTGCGCTCGAAACCCGTCTCAAAAATACATTATCCGAACATTTTTAGCAACACACTTATGTATACTACAGATCCACACATGTNGTATGAAATGGAAAATGATTTTATCCAATTTTTGCACAGCTGAGTAATCCAATTTGTTTAATGTGTTGCAAATGTGCACAACATTATTTCCAGCCAAGCACTCTCTTTTAAACTTTGCACTTTCCAACTATTGTATCCAT
>JXOV01000944.1:20878-34866 GCA_001014945.1 Clogmia albipunctata | reverse complement strand
TGATATTCAATTGTCAATTGTGTAAGATTGGGAAATGAATAGATAGGGCATTTGTAAACTTTNTGCGCTACAGTAAGACCTCGCTAAGCGTGTTACAGTTAGGCCTCCATTACAATAGAATCATCAGTTCATGGCGCTAATCACATCATAGCAAATAATGATTCGTATAAACATGATATTCAATTGTCAATTGTGTAAGATTGGGAAATGAATAGATAGGGCATTTGTAAACTTTGATTACGTAAAACCAATTTGTTAGACCTAGAACGATAACGGTTGTTGAGTCGCAGAAGAAGAAGAAATAAAAAAGCCTATTCAGTATAGAAATTTCGAATTTTATATTATCAAAATGTACAAATTTATTAATTATGAAATAATAATTGTTATTAAACAGAAATACATATTATAAATCGATGGTACTTATTTTAATTTAACAATTCTCTTTATTTTATTTTACAGGATCAAAAATCTGAGCTTATAACAATTCCAATTACCAACACTCGATCATCTGACATTATAAAGCAGGCTTATCGTCTGACTGAAGATGGGGACATTGAACAAATTGACGATGAGAACATAATCGAAGAGGAAGAGGAGGACAGAGACCAATATCAGGAGGTGGAATATGCAGAGGAAGTAGAGGAAGGCGATAAAAAGGAATATTACGAAGAGACCGAAGATGTTATGGGTAATTATTTTGGATCGTCCTTTTACAATTTTTGGTTTATAATAACTATTCTATACAATATCTCAAAATTATTCATTGGAACGAATATTTTACAATTCAAAGATTGAAATATAAGTTAAGTGTTATTAATTAAATCATTAACATTTTAATGGGATACTTTAAAAACTAATATGTATAGATAGATTTTTAAAAGTTTATGTACAATTTAGTTACGAAGACGATTTTATAGCACAAGTTCTTTAAAGAATTCTTCCAAGAACTAGTGTTTTTTTTATTTATTAAAGTGTCAGTTTTTCATCAAATTCTTATTACAGTTTCGTTGTGTTTGGTTTAACTGTATTAACGGATGGTAATAAATTAAATGGCATATTTAATGCTATATACAGTCGACTCTCGTTAATACGAACATACGGCTAATTATATTTCTCATATTTAACGATTTATTTATCATATAAAATATTATTTATCAACTTGATTCATGCTAATAGCTTCCACGATTTTAATTTTAAGCAAAAATTCGAACCTCCAACGAACCTTTAAAATATTTCAAATTATCAAGTGGTTTTATTTCTACTGCTCAGTAACTTTTTCAAAGAGAAAGTACCTGCTGCAACATCAAATTTGCAACTTCGATTTGTTGAGTGTTTTACGCCGATGAAAACAAATTACTGCGTGGTTTTGGTAAAAAGTAGAGGTTTTTTCGTTCGAATTACCGAGAACACACCATTATATGGATTTAGTTCGAAATATGAAGAGATTTTTGTAAGGAATCCGGAAGAGGTTCGAATTATCTAGAGTTGACTGTTTATATGGGACTTCTTTATGAAATAACTGCAAAAGAATTACGACTAATTAAACTAGGGGATCAAAATACTTAAAATTTATTCACATCAACGCTAACTTAACAATAAGGTTATGCAGATCTGTGGTTGTAGTAGTAGTGGAAACGTCATCGGAAATTAATGATAATTTTATGACAAAAGACTTTTATAGTTGTTATATACCATCAACACAACCCAAGACAATATTCTTTGGCTCTAATATGCTGAATGTCCGTTATTCTGAGCCGAAATGGGCAAAATATCGCTGAGATTCTCTCACCATATGTGGTCAAAAAAGTATTGGAATTTTAAAGAAATAGTTTTAAATTCGGTACCATATAGTACGTAGATAACAATACACATGCGCCTAGTCCTCATTTCGAGTTCATGTAAAATCAAAACAATGAATTATAGCGGAGTTGATGACGTCACACATTCTACTGCCAATATCTGGACAACTTAGTTGCGCGGGTTTGGTTTACATATAAAAATGACCCTTTGCTCATCCAATTTAGGCCTTCCATCTGACCGTGCTTCGGGAAAGTACTATTCTTCTCATTAGATCAAGATTCTTTCTCTGTCACTCCGAAAGTGTGACAGATATCTAAATTTAAAAATGATTGTTTAGAATTTTGTGTTTATTATTAAATTAAAAAATCCATAAATTCTTGTATAAAACACGGTTGATATGCATTATTAAACACAAGTGCCTTCCTTCCAACACTAGTTACGTTCGTGACTTTTACAAGCCCTAGTGTATAATAATGTCTTATTTTATCGACCTAGTTGTATAAATAACAATTATTAAGATAGATAAATGCAACTTAATAATGATTAATTTCAATTCCAGGTTCAGCGAAGAAGCGAGTTTGCAACTGCACCAGGTCCCAATGCTTGAAGTTGTACTGCGACTGTTTCGCGAATGGGGAGTTTTGCAGTAATTGCAACTGCCGGGACTGTATGAACAAGCTGGACTACGAGGACGAGCGCCAGTTGGCAATTCAGATGACGTTGGAGCGGAACCCGAACGCTTTCCGGCCGAAGATTGGCAAATTGGGGAACAAGTTTGACATTTTGCAGCACAGCAAGGGCTGCAACTGCAAGAGGTCGGGATGTTTGAAGAACTACTGCGAGTGCTTCGAGGCGAAGATTCCCTGTTCGGCGAATTGCAAGTGTCTGGGCTGCAAAAACACGGACGACCAGTACGATTTGCCCGCTTATGCGGCGGTGAATCGCAGTATGAAGCGGGCCTCGAGTACAGACGCGATAGAGATGAACCCGTTCGGGGTGAAGCGGGGCAAGAACGATGAGCAGGACCAGGCGGGAGGCGTTCTTAAACAGCCCTACAATTTCATGACGGCGGACGTTGTCGATGCCACGGTTCAGTGTATGATGGCCCAGGCGGAGGACTGCCTGCGCTTGGAGTGCGACATGAAGCAGACGGAGCGGATGATTCTGGAGGAGTTTGGACGGTGTCTGGCCGAGATTATCGACTTTTCCATTCAAAATGCAGAAAATTAGTTTTTTTATTCACATTATTGTCGTTTTCCTTGAATTTTAATTTGATTATGAAAAAGGTGGTCCCGTTAAAGTAATATGGAGGAGCAGAGGAGAGCATAGGACAGCAAATTCTATTTCTACTATCGGGGATAATAGTATGATAAGACAAATGTAACGGAAATGAATAAACATTTATTGAGTTAAAGAATAATACCTATTTGTTTGATTTCTAATAAAATTGAAGGAGAGTTTGGTTATTTGACAAATTTTTATTGAAGTGAAAAACTGAATAGAGTTGGCTACGGAACATGGAGCCATAAAAACGTCATTATTGGTCGCGGAGAATTATTTTAAATAAGTGGTATTTTCTTAGAATAGTGAAGAGTAAATGAACCATTAGACAAGTAATATACGAGTCAAGTGTTAAATAGCCCAGTGGGTTCAACATTTATTGAAATTCTAAGAAAATTCCCAGTATTTGACAAGTGAAAAGCAGTTATTCTCCCGTTAAAAACAATGGAGATTTTGTTTGAATTCTACCAAACAGAAAATTTGAAAATGTCTACACTTGGTTGTCGCTTTGGCCAGTAGGTGTCGCGCCTCACTGTTTGACATACAAAAAAAAATTTAGTGTGAGTGAAAATTACGTTATTTTCGTGAACGTTGGAGCGCCCGAATAGAGTTCTATTTCGGACAGACAAGCAGCAGCAACAACCAGGGACCAGGATTTGGGCACAGCAATCAAGTGAGCTCCTCCAAATTGTTGATACAAGGCTTTGAAATTATTGTTTTCCCAGAGTGTGTATGTGTGTGGGGTTGTGCGGAAAAGTGTACAAGTTGTGTGTGGCTGCGTGTGTGTGTGTGCATAAAACGTTCAATTTCTATTTCTCTAATATTTTTATTTCGAAAACAAAATCAGTGCCTACTATTTTCCCTTTCATTGGACGGTTAGTTTTTGATGGTATCTCCTGTTGCCAATCGGGAATTGGGCTTACTGCGATTATTTTTTGTGGTGGTTACTGGTCAAGAAGAGTAGTACCTGAATGACCGAGCAATTTTCTGAATTTATAATACTAATAAACAACAACAAACGGATCGCGAAAAAACTAATATTTTCCAGAGTCGTCTCTCACTCTCGTCGAGAATATACAGAATAATATTTGAATGTAGGCTTTTTGTTAGAGGCCCAACAGCCATACACACACACACGCCCGACACGACAATCGAACCGAATCCCAATCAATTTGCTGAATCCCAGAGCCCAGTAAGCACACACAAAGTGTAGAGTCGTTTAATTGGCAGAGAAAAAAAAGTGAGTTTTTAATGCACAGAATATAGTTTGGTAGTAGTTCAAACGATAATCATCGCAGTAGCCGTCGACTTTTAAGAGTAGTACCAAATTTCAAGACTGATTTCCTATTCTCAATTGATGAGAAGTGTGTATATGGTGATGAAACGGGGGGTTTAATCATTAAATATGTGCTCTTCGGTGTTGACTTGTGTGTGGTTTCTTATCGCTCTGTATAATTCATAGAATCATTGGTCCCTCTTTGTGTGTCCTATTCTAATCGTGTGGTGCCCCGTCGTTGATAACGAATCAAAGGAGGCCCTTTTCTCTTTCCAAGGCCCACTGCGGTTTGGTTTCGACAATTTGAATCCCCATTCATGGATGATTTCGTTTGATTCCAAAGCAGCTCTTTATTGCCACACAGTGTCGAGCCCACACGACGATTCTCCCCGTTTTTCTAATGGAGAGCAGCGCCTCCCCGAGCCCTATGGAAATGAATTACCGAAAAACCATTTTCAACGACTAATTATATGGAGAAGGTTAATCGAGTCGACGACGAGTTTTGTTTACAATTCGTCTCTCCTTTTCCTCCTCTGGCTGCTCTCGGCTCCGTTTTCGACGACTACTTTTCGGGCCAACCAGCCACATCAGAAGACCGATTAAAGGGAAATTCCTGATAAGTCGGGATCTCAAACAAAATAATAATAATAATAGTGGTTAGCGTTAAAAGTACGAAACGAAAAAATGAAACCGAAAACTGGGATCCCTACAAAACTTAAGCAAATTACAGTGAACCCTTCAATGTCGTAATTGATTGGATTAGATCCAGTTCCCGATTTATCCAGTTTATACTGATTTCTTTTTGCAGAGATAACGACGTTATATTAGGAAGTTGTTTGAAAAGAATTTGTTTTTTTAATGCAACTTAGATTGATTTCTTTTGTTTTTTTAACTCGTATTAAATTATCTAAATAAAAGGTTTTTTAAATTAAAACTATTTATTTAAAAGAATATTAATTATGAAAGCGGTTCTGAAATAATTGATATTTAATCAAAGACGCAGCCGATGATTCAATTGTTATTTGTGCTACAAGGGTGTAAGATGAGCCGTTTTTAGCGAGTAATTGAGTGTGAAATACGAGTCGTTAGGCGAGCTTTTGAACGTTTCCAGAAAAAATAAACGGGCTTTACATCCAAAAAGGATATAATTCTTTTTGCAATTTTCTCAAAAATACATGAAATAGTAATTAAATTAAATTTGCTGTTATAACGAATTAAAAAATGTAGAATTTATCGTTCAAAATGGCGTCAGTATTATGACTTTGAAACAATTTTCTTTGTAGATTATCACTTTCTTTTTTTACTAGTGAAATATAAGCTCAAATTTGTTAATAAGTTTTTTAATAGTGCGATAAAGTGACACATTATGAAACTCAAAACAATGTCAAAAACCTAACCTTTCGATACTAAAGTGCAAAAAATACTCTATTTAAAAACTCAGTACTTAATAACGAAATTCATTTGATATCAATTTTTAATGGACGAACACAAAATATTAGAGGATTTTTAATTTAAAAAATTTTTTTCGTTATAAATTTCCGTTAACTTTTAAATTTTAATAAGGTTTCATGGTGATTTTCAAAATAAAAAAAAAAAACAATAATCGAACAAAATACTAAAAAGTGGCAAGAGAACAGTTTTCGTCATGAACTAAGCAAGCCTCTCAGCGGAAATTTACCAATCTCTACAAACTAATCTTGAAGTGCTTTGATACAGAAATAATTATTTTACTTGTCGACAAACTCAAACACAAAGACCAAAGCGATGAGTCAATATTTATCTCACTCTTAGATTTTGAGATTGAATACGTTACAGAATGTAAACGGAAGCATGGCTTTAGACCTTACAGAGTTACAGAACATTTTTTTCAGATTTCTAGCTTCATTTTCTGTACTTTTGGGCTTTTAATGTTAGTACTCGTAGTTTCTTTTGCCTTTTTGTTGAATATCCAAAGAAAATATTAACAGATACAATTAAAGCAACAATAAAGTAATAATTTATTTTTCATACGAGTATTTGTTAATTTATTTAAAAACGATTATCTTTAAAATTTTGTTATATGTGAGGAGAAGGGAGTGCATTCCCGAAGCATGGTCAGATGGAAAGCCTAAATTTGATGACAACTCGAAATTTTGTTATAAATATTGTACACGGTTTTAAGTTTTTAATTTTCTCTTTAGTATTGATTGCGAATTATTATAAAATAACTAAAATTATAACTTATTCGTCATTGTAATACCATTAAAACACGTTGTTTACCTTTCACACAGTTGACAGATATTGACATGTCATTCCTTCTCACTTACACACTTTGAGAACTATTCTACCAGTAAAGGGCCTTTTACATTTGAAAGTAATTGAAAAGAAATTTAAAGGTAGGGGAAGTATGTACAAAATGGCATGGTGTTTTGTTTTTGGATCATAATTCTTTATGGGTAGAACACAACAACGCCATATTATACAGTAATCATGTTTGGTTATCTATTTATTAAAATTAATATTCAAATGTTCCAAAAAATTAGCAGAAACAAAATTAAACAGCTTTAAACACAAGTCGGCGAAAATCGGTTTTTTAAAACCATATGGATAAAATGGCATACCTCTAAATTCGATGTAATTATTGGCATAATTTTGCAAACGAACCCGTGTGTTCGACTAGGAACGTATGTCCAAAAACTGTAAACCCAATGCCATAAATTTACCATCCTCTTCCGGGTCTAGATCCCGAAATAAGGTCTTTAGAGTTTAAACGTGAACATTTCTCTTCATTTTAAGGAGAAGTTTTAGGAAAATTTTTTCTTCGATATAGTCTTGCCTCCAGGAAAGTAAATCATTCGTATCGAAACACAGACTTCACATTATTCGAAGGTGTAATATGAACATTTCAATCGTCAAAGTTAGCACGAAATACGTCACTTTGCACATATCGGAAGAATTGCGACCCTCGGTGCCCTCGACAAACTTTCTTCCTCGGATGCTGAAAACTAAGCAATTTCAATAAAATGTTGAAAATAAATATTTCTTTATCCATTTAAGTTTCGTAAAGTTTCACTTTTTCGCACTGAGTGAAAATTTTGAATTTTTATTTCACTA
Source organism: Clogmia albipunctata (assembly GCA_001014945.1). NCBI lineage: Eukaryota > Metazoa > Arthropoda > Insecta > Diptera > Psychodidae > Clogmia > Clogmia albipunctata. The sequence continues at coordinate 27,416 of JXOV01000944.1, read as the reverse complement.
GGGCGACGAAAAGTCATAAATCTTTGAATAAAATTATTTCAAAGTCAAAATTTCGGCGCCATTTTGAAAAAAAAAATCGTTCAAATAGAGATGGGCAGACTTTTTAAAATTAGTCTTATGTTAATTTTGAGGAAATTGCTAAAAACTTATGTCCTGCGCGGGTGTAAAATCTGTTTGTTTTTAACTCGGAAACGATGAAAAATTCACCTAATGGCTCATTTACACCCTTGTAGCACAAATAAGTGTACATAAGCAACAAAATATATCTTATTATTGTAAAGAGATAATTAAACTACATTACAAATAAGTCATTACGGAAATGTGCTTTACAAGTAACAGAAAAAACACTGATGTGTTGTATATGGTGTTTTATTGTTGTAAGTTCAAGGTCTAATGACATTTGAAGTTTCTCTTTCTCTGATGTAATACAATAAAAAAAACAAAAATGAATAATTTGTCAATAAACTCGGTTTCATAGTTGTTTTTCTTCATTTTATTAAAATTTTCAAAGTTATAATAAATCTATCTAATGTACATTAATATATCTTGAATAAAAATGTATTTTATTGAAAATAATTTCATAAAATAAAAAATGATTAATGAAATTACGTTATTTGCGATGGAATTTCGTTATCTGTACCTGTTATATTGTCTTTATTTTGATCAATTTTTATTACTGGAACTTGAATAGAATTCATGATTTGGATTATTCGTTTTTGGTGGCATTAATTTGGCTGAAAATCGAATTGTAGTGGTTTATTTGGATAGAAGCCGATTTCGAGTATTATTGGTCAATTGTCAAAAGTTCCCAAATTGCCCTTTTTTCAGAGTCAAAGTAGCCGTTGAATCGGGGCTTGACTGTATTTTACATGTGTTGGTTTTTGTTTCTTTGGCTCTGTTTTATTCAAGTGTCACCTCTCTATGAGAATTTGTGTGGAGGAAAACGATTTGATGTTGTTGTGCTCTGTGAGTGCTGCCCTGTGAGAGTTTTGTTGATTAATCTTTTGCATTTTGTGCCGTTTGTTGTGTCCACCAGTCGGAAGGCAGTAGTGGAGGGTCAGCGTGAGAAGAAGAAGACGAAGGGAGGTGCAAAGGAGGAGGACCGAATTTGAGGGGTCGTCGTCGTCGTCGTTGGCGAAACAAAGATGGTTTCGACGAGGCAAATGGCTGTCGTGACGACAGCGCCATCGTCGATGGAGGCAGGGGGTGGCGGTGGTAGCAGCACGGGTACCGGCGGTGCGGGCATCGCCACAGAGCAGCACCTCTTCCTGCTCGATCTGCCCGTGGAGATCCTCGACAAAATCTTCTCGTACGTCGGCTACAAGAAGGTGGGCCAGATGCGCCAAGTGTCCAAACAGATGAACCAGGTCTGCAGCCTGGTCCTCAACTCGACGTTCCAGAAGCTCCAGAACCAGATGCTGAACCGCTTTCAGAATGTCAAAGCCAAAATGCCCCGGAGGTTGGTATTGTTGTGAAATTCGATTAAAATGAGATTAAAAGTCATTTTGGGGTTGGTGAGGAATGGATAATTCCATTTAATATTGAATTAAGGGGTTTTTTCTTTATCTGTTTGCCATTTTATGGCAGTTGTCATTATTGTTTTTATCAGCAATTAATAGAAATTGTTTAAATACTCTAAATTGCCGTTTAAACTTAGCAACGGTTGATTTTCAAATGTCAATGTTCAAATTTGAACATGCCTACTTAAAAGAATTAATTTTTGTTTTTTTTTTCTTTTTTAATGATGAGTTTTACAATTTATTCAACACAAACCAATATTAATTTCACTTTAATGTGATTAAACAAAGACCAAGATAATTATTTCCTATTTCAAACTAACGGTCATCTTTGTAGTGATTATTGAAAAATTACCTGTTTTTCTTGGAAGTAATTTAAAGCCCCATAATTTTCAAATTGATTTTCCCAAGAATTGACATTAAGTCTGTATTACATTGAAATTAAAACCATGTACAGTTAATTGATGTTCATTTGAATTCATTTATGTAAAGAGTAATATTCTTTGCAAAATCGACAATTTAGAAAGGTTAAAATTAAGCAATTAAAATTGGTCTTTATTTTAATTTTCAGTTTATGGAAATAGTTATTAAAAGAACTGATAATTTGGTTTTAAATTTCTTTTTTATTAATTTAAAATACACAAAGACACCATTGTCAAGTGTCAATGTAATTAATTTCATATATTTCTCTGTGTGATTTGTTTAGGTATGGTTTTCTACGAAATTTTATCTTTTCGTTTTAAATAATGAATTTAATTGTTTTTCTTAATGATAATACTTTGAAATTCCCTTAAAATTTAAACTTTATCTATTTGGAATTTTTTATTTTTGAAAATGATTTAGATAAAGTTTTATAGAAATATGAAGTTTTAATTTGTTTTATTATAATTTTGAAATTTATGTTCACTTTATTGATTTTCATTTAATAGTTATTTATATAACTAGGTCGAATATTAAATACAAGGTTGTTTGAAGTCACGAACGTAGCGAGTGTTTTAAAGAATGCCCGTGTATTAATAATGCTTATCGACCGTGTTTTATGCATTTCCATATAAATTAATACAAAAATTAAAAAAAAAACATTTGTTTCTAAAATCAAATTTAAAGTGCTGGAAATTTTGTTGTTTCCCTCACATTGTTTTTCTGTACTAATTCCATGAAAAGATGGAGAAAAATATATTTTGTTTCTCTTACTCGCACATAGAAAATAACACGTTACCTTTCAATTAATACGTTAAATTTAAATTGAAACAATCCGTACTGTTCTGTTTGAAAGAGATATGTGCATCGTAATTAAAATGTTATATTTATTTTATTATATTAATTTTTAATTAAATTAACCAAAAATCTTAAAAATTCTTTAAATTTTTGTAGAAATGTATGCTTTGTTTCACACACTATACTATGCGGGAAAAAGAACATTCCTAAATTCAAATATGCCCGTTTAACTGTTTAGCAATTTCGTTTAACTTTAATTTCATTGCACCGATCACTGAATTTAAAGAATTATCGCTTTTGATCCGGCACAAATTTTAATATTTGAGTAATAGTTTTCAATGATGTATGTGTCTCCATTTCATAACAAAACGTAATTTTACAACAGAATATTTTAATAAAAAAGTCCATTACTGTGATCTGAGAGAAAAAATCCAGGTTTTTCCCTTTCGTTTCATAGATTTACAGTAAAACCTAAAACCAGTATCGAAATAACTTTCATATAAACTGATGACTTTTGTTTACGGAGGTCAAACTTTAATAATAAATAAAAAGCACTAGTGGTATAAAAACGACTTTGACAGAATAAATTTTAGTGCCAAAATATCAATTTTATGCATTTTTCTTGCGTTAATTGATATTATGACATTCAAATTTATTCTGTCAAAGTCATTATTATAGCACATGTGTTTTAAAGAATTCTTTAAAGCATTAGTGTTATTTTTTATTATTAAAATGTGACCTCCGTAAACGAATTTCATCATTATATAAAAAAATTACTTTGATACTGCAGGTTTTACTGTTAAATATTGACGAACATTATCCGACTCTCTCCGCTTACAGTTATGGTTTTTTATATTTAAAAATTCTGTTTCGAATCAACATTTTATTATGAAATAGAAACATAAACATCAATGAAAATTATTACCCAAATATAAGAATTTGTGCAGGAGAAATCAAAAGCGTTTATCAATAAAGTTTCTCTAAATTCAGTGGTCTGTGTAATGAAATTAAAGTTTAACAAAATTGCAAAACCGTTTCACTGGTTTATTTGAATTTATTTTTAATTTTGGAATGTTCTATCCCTTTCCTGCATAACGCATTGAGCAACAAAGTGTGTGGAACAGAGTAACATGTATTTCTATAAAAATTTAAAGAATTTTGTAGATTTTGTGTTAATTTATTTAAAAATGCAAAAAATTTTGTATAAGACACGGTCGATTAGCATTNTTCACTGGTTTATTTGAATTTATTTTTAATTTTGGAATGTTCTATCCCTTTCCTGCATAACGCATTGAGCAACAAAGTGTGTGGAACAGAGTAACATGTATTTCTATAAAAATTTAAAGAATTTTGTAGATTTTGTGTTAATTTATTTAAAAATGCAAAAAATTTTGTATAAGACACGGTCGATTAGCATTTGCATTATCTTATCGACCTTGTTGTATAAATAACTATTAAGCAACAAAATAATTTTCTCGCTCTTTGGCACAACCTACCCTCAAATTAACCATTTCTATTTAAAACAAGATTTAGCCAAAAATGACGCTTGTACTACTACTTAAATAAACAATTCTTATTAAAATGATTAAAATTATATACTTTTAATATTCTATTAAAGTAAATAAATACATTTCTTAATTATAATAATATTTTTTCTGAGTTCTCGTATAACTGATATGGAAATACAATCTCTTTTATTTAAATTGAGATTAGTTTTGAGTTGTATTCCCCCATTGTGATGTACAAATTGAATTAAAATTAACGTGTTTAATTATCATCCCAACAAACACAGAGAGTCGGCCCGTCGGAATCATCCTCTGGCCAGCGAATGTGATATCATTGAGACGTGTCATATGCGCCTGTCGCTGCTCCAGATGACCTTCGGCAAGCACATTGAGCGGAAGCACTGTTGCTTCTTCCCGGGCGGGATCCTCGACGAGGTCTACAATGTGCTGACGTACGTCCGGGTGACGCCGACTCTGGGCCGTCCCTACAAAGTCACCGATGAGCTGTTTGACCTGTCCACGATGGCGATGGAGTACTTCAAGGAACACATTGAGCCCAATCTGCCCGAAATTGTCTACTTTAGCAAGGATTTCATAGATTTTACCTGTAATTTGATGGAATTAAGTTTTTAAAGGGGATGGTGTTGATTTGTTTTGTCTCTCTTTTAGCCACGTCTAAACAAAATTACCTGGAGACGTCGTCCACCTCGTCCCGGGACAACAACTACTCAAGCTCACAGCCTTCACCACCGCACATGGTCCTCAGGAAGGGCATCCGTAAAATTAAACAAGGCATGAAAAAGTGAGTATGGGTTTTGTATGTTATATTTAGTGGAATGTTGGTCAAATGACTTTTTAAATTTTATTAATGTAATAATTAATATTTAAATTAATTAGCAATTAATTCCTTAAGAATTGAACAAAATTAAATCTAAATCGGTGGGTAGTTTTAAGTTAAATGAGTAATTAAAATGAAGTCGAAACAAAGGAAATAGTAAATAAGTTGATTTTCCATTACAGGAAACTTGAAAAATCAGTATAAAATATTTTCTGTTCATTTATAGTAATTCTCCTTGTACTTACCTTATTCAGAACTTCAATGTCTCTAATTGTATCGTTTGCAAGTTTCAATTTTTAAATTGAAATTGAAACTTGCAAACTGTTTTTCTTTAAGTCAGGTTAGATTTTGGGCATAAATTCGAGTTTCATAATGTGTCACTTTTTCGTACTAGTGAAAATTTCTAAATTTTATTTTACTAGTGAAAAAAAAACATTTATAATCTTCGAATAAATTTATTTCAGTCAAAATTTCGGCACGATTTTGAGGAAACAATTTTTTATTCGCTATAACGGTCAAATAACCGATCAAATAGAAGCCGTTGTAATGGTTAAATTTATTAAAATTAGTTTTACATTAATTTTTTAAGAAAATTATGTCCTGCTCGGGTGTAAATTCGTTTTTTAACTCGGTTTGAATTTAACACTCATTAAAAATGGCTTGTTTTACGCCCTTGTAGCTATTTGACAATTCCGTGTGTAAATTTTGCGACATTTATCATCAATCTCAGAAGTTCTCTAATGGAGTGAAATAATTTTTTAAAATGATTTTACAAAAGACTAATCATTTTTTACATTTTTATCAGTTTTAAGCAAAATTTATCGCTTAATTTAAAATACTATAAATGAAGTGAGTTAAAATTTATTAAATACAAATTACTTTTATAATATTGATTGACTTTTGAGTATATAATTATAGGTTATAGCAGTTACAGAATAATGGTTTGTCATCTGTTCAGCAACTCACTATTTATTAGAAGAAGAATAGATAATTAAACCAATTAAATTTTAGGAAATAAATTACATTTTCTGTCACAATCTTAAAATCTAAAACTGATATTGTGAATGAACTCTTTGACCTTAAATTAATAGTTACAAAGAGACGAGTTTAATTAATTTAAATCAGAGTGAAGAATGAGAGCGGTTTTGCTCCCACCTCTTTAAAATTCTCCTCCGAAAGCGCCTCTCTTAAAGAAGAATTCAAGGCGCAGCTAACATGAGTGGAAGAGTAAAGAATTCATTTTAAAATCCTCTCCATTTAGCGCAAATGAAAGAGAATTTGATCTTGCTCCTCGAAAATTTGTGCACACAATTATTAAAGTAAAATATGAAGAAAATACTCGTTTTCTTTAAAAATTAATTTCAATAAAGTTGTTACTGTTTATTCATTAATGACTTATTATATAAAATGAAAAGAAAATAGTGTTTATTAATATTATCACACGCATTAAAGTTTTGGTG
>JXOV01000944.1:2423-20861 GCA_001014945.1 Clogmia albipunctata | reverse complement strand
TGACTTCATCTCCGCTCGGTGGAGAGAGCGTAAGATTTACATAAACTCCTCCGGCTCAAGAGAGATTGCAAAAAGAGGAGAAAAATTAGCGCTTCGGCGAGTGGGATGAGTTTGCTCCGAAAACTTACTCTGATTTAAATGCAGCAACTATTTTGGAAGTAAAAAACCTAACCTTCAATATTGAACTCGATTACCTTTCTAAAGAATATTTAGAACACTGGATAAATCTCTAGATTCATCCCCTCCTGACCATCCAGAGTAACCAGCTATAAGTACTCTATCGGACAATCGCTCTTCCCAATTTATTTGTAAACTGATCAAATGTTTTGCTGGCTTACAACATTCAATTTTGATGATTCTGACTGTCAAAACCATAAGAAATATCCCAAAGAAGTCCGCTTTGAATTTTTTATTCCAAGATGAATTTTGACGAAAAGTTATCACGAATTCAGAATTGATGTGTCAAAAAAAAATTTTAATTGTAATTTGAATAATTTCTAGTGGTTGAATTGATTTATGTTCATGTGCAAACTGTTTTTATTTTTATTCTAAAATCTGTTGCATTCCTACGTCGTGCAAACAAACTTTTACTCATAATAATGATTTTATCACTGGCTTACTACAATAAATTTTACTATTCTGACTGTCAAAACATTAGGAATAATCCCAAAGAAGATGGCTTTGAATTCCTCTTTCAATGTAAATTATAAAAAAGCCTCCTTTGTTTTATTATTTCTTAATAAATTAATGCTTTTCAATTCCCATAAATTTTTTAACCTTTTATATTTTAAGGTTCAGTTTGAATAATAATTCATATATTCAATTTTTAATCAATTTCAGGTACAACAATCAGCTTTCGGTGCTGAGAAATGAGCTGAGAACGTGTAAAAAGAAGGCTACGGAGCAGGCCAAGCAATTGACCGAACAGCAGAAGCTGCTGGCGGAGCAACAGAAGCAGACGATGGACTATGTCACTCGTTTGGACGAGAACGACAAAAAGAATGAGGAGATATCCCGAAAGTTCTCAACAATGCTCCAGGTAATTTATGGTTTTTGTTTTTGGAGATATAAATTAATTGATCTTTACTAAAACTTTTAAAATTTCTATAAAAACTATTTCCAAATGCTCTTCATATTCCCATGTAAACGAATTCTGTGCCTATTTTATACTGGTACTAAATGAACGGATGGAGAAGTAGATTGTGGACTAATGTTAGGCTAATTGAGTTCAAACCTGTTTAAAAAGAGACAGCACTAAAGCGTTTGCAAGGTTTTTTTTGTGCTAGACTCTGACGCAATGGCTTAGGAATTAATTGATTGATTTTGTAAGATGATTTGTCGGTCTTTTTTTATTAGGAAGAGGCTTGGTTCTCTGTGAGCTACAGCTTCGGTATCGATTCGTTATTTCTGATTTTGTACTTTTTATTTGATACCTTATCGTCGGGTCGTTGAAGTTCAATTATGTTAACCTTAATTATTAAATGAACTTATTTGATTTGCACGGAATTTATGTTTTCAATTTATTCTTGAATCATTTATTATAATTGGAATGTTTTGTTTAACTATTAAACTAATCGTTTTCATAATTATAACTTAATATAACAGATTTTTCATTGATTTTTTCTTATAAAATAAATATTAATTATTAATCATCGTAAATGGAAGTAATTTATGATCTGAAATTGAACTCTATTTTATTTAATTTTGGTCTTTAAATAAATTATTTATTGAAATCTATAACTAATATTATTACCATACATTATTTTAACTAAATAAATCAATGTCCATTTAGTCTTTGATTTACTTATAATTTTGCATTTTTAAAAAATAAAAAAAAAATATTTAAAAAACTTAAGGTTCCTAAAATTTTGATTTTACTGTAATTTAGTTTGAATTTTTTATTTTGTAGAGACTATTTTATTTTTTTTGATATTATAAATAATATTTTTTATATTAAAAATCACTTTAAAAATTATTTGCCCCTTAAATTGAAGAAAATAATTCATTACTTGTTTTTCTCCTACAAACAAGTATGAAAAATGAGCAGTTCTTAAACTAGAAAATGAGTTTGAAATACGAGCCGTCAGGCAAGTTTTTCGTTGATTCCGAAACGGATGTTAAACACCAGCAGGACATATTTTTTGTGATTCTCTTAAAAATACTAATTTAAAAAATTTGTCTCGACGTGAATGTGCAGTTTATCGTTCATAATTTCCAAATCACCAAATTCACCTTTACATTATTTTTTTTTTCATTTAAGAAATAACTTTAATCTTATTATGGGAGGTTTTCCTGGTCAATATACTGGTTACAATCACAAGTGTTCAATTTAAATAATGGATTTTAAATTTTACTCTACAAACTTTATTCATTCTCAAACAATTCTCCAAAAGTTATAATTCAATTGTTTGGTTCTATTGAAACGGATTTCTTAATATTATATACAATTAGGCATCACAATGAAATAGAAATAAGGTAAAATTTCATACAAATCAGTCATTTCATGTTTTCTATTATTCGTCTATTATTTTAAAATTTGTAAATTTTATACAAATTGCATAGTTCAATTCAAAATCAATCTTAGTACCCACCTTGATTCTTTCATAAAATTGACAATTTGTATACATTTGCTTACAACAAAATGTCTTTTTAAAGGGTCATTTGATTTTCAAACTTAAATTTTGTCCTTAAAATACGATTGGCACAGGATTCGGAAGATATTTCCTCAATAAAATAATGGCAGTTATAAGATTTTCTTGTGAACTTTTTTAACTTTGAGTTTTAACAAAATTTAAATTTCAAACTATTGTTTTGTGTAATGGGATCTCGGCCGTTTAAAAATTTAAATATAGTTCCCTTGTTTCTTCTTCATGGCGAGGGCTTAGTATTTTTTATTTAAAAATACTAAAGAATTATTTGTGACTTCAAATAATTATTATTTGAAAGGAATTATCTTCTTTTAAGTTCTGCAAGGAACATGGAGAGTCTCACTCTGAACCAACGGGTTTTGACTTTTCGTTGACTATTAATTTTTATTGTATTATTAGTCAATTAATAACACCTATACACCGATTGCAAAAGTTAATGTAGCACATTCAGTGAAATTTTCATGAGGATAAACTTTACTTACATTTCAATTTCTCTAAGGAATTTGGGGAATGTCAACCAACGAAGTTTGACTTTTCGTTGACTATTTTCAGTGTCAATTAATAAAACCTAGACGGGTTTGTTAAAGGATTCAGTCAATCCGACCCGATTAAGATTCAAACCCATGCCCTCCGAAGAGGCAGTGAACTATAGAGACGGATTGGTAGTAATATTAGAGTGAATGAGCTAAATTCTTATGAAGAAATCTCGTAATGAACTTCCTTGTTTTGTTTAAATTTAATTCTTTGAGGAATTATAGTTCTTTATATTAATTGTCTCTTTATCATTGTTTATCGTTGATTAGGAGCTGAATAAATGCAAGACAGAGTTGCAGTATTGGCGGTCCAAGAGTCCGGCGGCGTCGTCGGTGTGCGGTTTGTGCGGGGAGTCGTTGGCTTCGATGTCGATAGACGACTTTTCGGTGATGATGGACCTGGCGCCGGCTGACCAGCAACAGCCATCGCCTCTGCAGCACCACCATGACCATGAGAGCGGTAACGAGGTGCAGCAGCAACAGCAGCCCCCGTCTCCGGGGGGTTTCGTCGTTGCGGCGGTAAAAAGAAAGGCGTCGTCGGCGGCGGAGTCGTCCTCGGAGGAGAACTCGGGCGGGGAGAATGGCAGCAGTACGCCGACGGACGGGTCTGTGACGGGTCCGGGGATCACCACCAGCATCACACAGCCGAAGAAGGTGCGGCGGACGACTGCAAAAATCTCAAAGTTGAAAGCAAATTCAGTTTCCGTTGTTTGAAGAGAAAGAGATGATTTATAAATATATACATATATAAATAATTATTATTAATAATGAATGTTTAATTACCACAAACAATGCTTCTTCTTGGCAGGAATGCAATCAAGAAAGAAGAATGAGAAAATACAAATAAAAAATATATATATTTGAGAAAGAGAAGAACAACTTAGAGGAGTTAAAATAATAGAAAGAAAGAGGAGGAGACACGCAAAACACAACAAAATCTAATGAGTAGTGTAAAGTTATAAATATTATATATATATATAAATTTAATTTGTAAACAAAAGTAATTTTAATTATAAAGAGAAGAGAAATTTTAAAGAAATAAAGTGAGACAAAAATGGTGAAATTTGAATTTTGAAATCACGCGGGCACTTTGACAGTTCTTTCACAATTGTCAAAATAGGTTAAAAATGTTTCGAGGCGCGATAAATTCGGTTTTACTTCGAAATACCCCCTTGATCGAGGCTACAGTGAATGGGAATCCCTTCCTGGTGCAGAGTGTGAGGTGGAGGCGTAAGCCGCGATGGATTCCCACGGCTAAAAGCAAGTTATTTCGGGTGCCGGAGAGGAAGGAAGAGGACCCTGAGGAAAGGAAGGAGTTAATGCGACTTCACAGCCACTACAAGACTAAAATGAGGGCGGTGAGGAGTTACCTAATGGAAGAGGCCAAAATCAGGGAGGCCACTTCAACAGCTGACCATTTAGTTGTGACAGAAGAGGAGGAAGAGCTCGAATTTCAAAAGTGTCTCCAGGAAAATAAGAAATGGAACGATGAGATTGCCTTAATAAGAGAGCAGAGGTTGGAGAAGGAACGAAAGAAGCAGAGGGAAGTCATTTTAACGCGATTGGATGCAAAGGAGGAGAGAATCAGGGAGAGGCGAGAAAGGGCAGAGGAATTGATTCGAGTTGAAAAGGAACGATCCAAAACATTCATTACGAGAGAGAATATCGATGAGGCTATTGAAGTTGCGTTGGCCAATACCACAAATTACGATTTCGCTATAGATTTACAAGGAAATTATTACACGGAGAAAATCGAACCAGGAAAGCCAAGAACTCCGGAACAGTCTTTGTAAATACAAACTTTATTGTATTGGTAGTAAATAGAAAACAAAAAGGCAATAAAATAGTAAAAAGAAAGTAATATTTATGTCATTTTGTTGAACATAAATTCCCAGTCTGGAGAGACGTTCAATTTCGCTTGAACAGGACCAAGTTCAATCATGTTTCCGCTCCTCTCTTCAGAGTTGGTCGAGATGGACATGACTTCTTGAAGAAAACCAGGATCTATTCCTAATTCTACGTCAAACCGGGTTTCTCCTAAAATCAATTTAGTTTTTCCCGATTTAAGGCGGACAAACTTTCCTATTAATCCCTCCTGGAGGGTGTTCATGGTACAAAAGGGAGATGTTTGCTAAAAGGAAAGTAAGATAACATTAAATTTAATGGATTTATCAAATTTGAATTGAGAAAACTCACCTTTTCTATCCCATCCTTTGAGTCTTCCTCTTTTTTATCGGAATTCTTAAAGGAGGGCTCTTCTGGCCCTCTGCCAGGTAGAGTATCAGGTAATTGTATTAGAAACATTTGCTGCTCTTTTCGGGAGAAGAATTCATCTAGACTAGGAGGATATTTTACAGACTTTTCCTCGGTTTTAGCTGAAATTAGAAAATAACCTAAAAATTTGTTTTGAAAAATCTAAAAAAAACCTACGTTTGTTTAATATCACAGGCATTTGGAAGTTCTCATCTGTCCCTAGATCCTCATCACTTTCGTCTAATAAGTCATTCAAGGATTGATTTTCCTCCGCTTGGTTGTAATTATTGTCTTTTTTGTCGTAGACAGGCCTTCGGATTTGAGAAGTGACTTCTGAGAGACTTGGACGGGATTCTGGAAAAGAAATATCACTTAAAATGCCCTTGGTATCTTATCAAACCTGTTAGTAACTTACGCGAAGAAGATCTTCGAAGGACTTGAGCTCCAGCTCCCTCCGAAAAAACTCCCACAGTTTGAACCAAACTATTTTCCCTTCCTCTGCCAGCTCCGCCTCTTCCACCTCGACCACGTTCACCCCTTGCATTGTTCTTGGTCTGCTTTGGCTCTCTGGCCGTTTTTACTTCTCTGTAAATTCAATAATTAGTTAAAATAGTGGTTTAAAATCCAAAATTGATTCTTACAAATTCTTATTTCTTGTCACGTTTAAATTCGGTGTAAAGACTTTCTTATTACTATTGGCATTGGCTTGGGCTCCTCGTCCTCTTCCTGCTGTAGATCTGGACGCGATACCTGCGCTAAGGGTTAAATCTCGAGGCAATTTAAAGCTATTTTTTAATCTTTCCACTTGTGGCCTAGGTGCTTCACTTTTCGAGGGCTCTGGAGCCGCCACCACTGCGTCTGGATCGGGCTTTATGCCGATTCGGTGAGGAACAGCCTTCGCTCCGTTCATCATTTCACTCAATTTGTCTAATTTTTAACTAATTTACGAGAAAATACTAAATTTCTTTCCTTCGTGGTTACGAACTCATTAGCCATCTGACCAATTTTGAAACTGTCATTTCGGATAGGGTATGCTCTAACCCTGGTTTAATTATACGAAGTAGATTGTTATTTTTCGAAAAAAAACGATGAACAGATTTCAGGGTGAAGTAATCATAACCTCAATTAATTTATAAAATGAACTCTTCCACCTTTTAAAAATTATAATTTATTAATTAAATAAACAATTAATAAAAATAGTTATTGCATAAATGTCAAGAGAAATAAATTTTTTAATTTCTTTTAAAAATTATAAAAACTACTTTCACAGAAAAATAGAATTTATTTTTACAAACATTTCACATTTAAATTTTGGCCGATTGCTTTTTCAGCATTTCTTTTAAGAAAAACTCATTATTATTAATCAAATCAAAACACCCAGTTCCAGTTTTGCAGGGTTGTCCAACTATCAGGCAACTAGACGGGGATGCTAAATTGTCATTCCTTCCAGAAACCGTTGCCATTTTCAGGAACCTCATGCACGATTCGAAGCTCATCTGCTGCAAAGGTGAGGCTGAACTCTCCATTCCCTTTCGACTCAGAGCCTTAATAGTTCCCTCAAAGGTCATGTAGTCAGATATAAGCAGCAAATGTCGGGGATCTACAGTAATTCCGTACACCTTGAATACATTTTGCACCTCCTAAAATTAAAAGAAAAACAGAAAATTTAAAAATTAAATCTACATCTTTTTTAAAAACCATCCATATCTATAAATAAAGTTCATTTCTTTAAAATCGATTATTAAACACTCGGGTCTTTAAAATCACGAGCATAGCGAGTGTTACAAAGAAGACCATGGGCTTTATTAATCATTATCGACAGTATATTATACCAGATTTTAAGCATTTCAAAATAAATTAACAATGAAATCTTAATAAATTGTTCTTAAAAATTCAAATAAAAAATTTGGTTTCATAAAAATATCAATAAATGTTGTTCCTATTTAATATAAAAGTTTAATAAATAATCGTAATTCATCAGCTGTTTCAAAGAGCGGTTCTATATGTGCATTTCATTGGACGATTTTTCTTTAATTATAAACCATCTGTTTTAAAGTAAATTTCTTCTGTACTAAATTTATTTCACTAGTGAAATAAAAATTCAAAATTTTGACTGATTGCCATAAAGTGAAACATTACGAAACTCAAATGAATATTGAAAAGCGTATGTTTCGATACGGGAGTGCAAAATAGTTATTTGCGGTACAAAGGTGCACAATGAGTCGTTTCCGAGTTTATAAAAAAGGATTTTACGCTTGAGCAGGACATAATTTTATTGCCCTCCCTAAAAAATTCACTTAAAACCAATTAAATAATATTTTCCGAAATAATAGCCTAATTTTTTTTATTGAAAATGGCACCAAATTTTTGACTGTAAACTGATTTAATATATTCGATTATGACTCTGTAGATTACTAGTGAAATAAAAATTCAAAATTGTCATAAGTGCAATGAAGTGACGCATTATGAATTTCAAATCGATGCCAAAACGCCTATCGATAAAAATGTACAAAAAGAATAATGTAAAACACCAGTGCTATAATAGTTATTTATACAACAAGGCCGATAAAGCATTATTAAACACAATGGTTGGTTTTCAGTCACGAACTTAGAGAGTGCCTTAAAGAAGGTCCGAGTGTTCAACAATGCTTATTGACCGTATTTTATACAAAGTTTTATGCATTTATAAATAGATTAAGATAAAAATATCAAAAATGCTTCAAATTCCTTCCTTTGTTGCTTTTTAAATATATCGATCGTAATGTGGGAATGCGACAGAATTGAATCAATTCAAATAAATCAGAGTAACGGTTTCGCAATTTTGTTTAGTTAAGTCAACGTTACATATAAATTGATGAATTTCGTTTAAAGAGGTCACACTTTAATAAAAAAAACACTAGTGCTTTAATAACTACTTTCACAGTGCAAATTTGAATGTCATAATATTAATTTTAAGCAACAAAAATGCACAAATGGTGTTTTTAAACCAGGTTTCATTTTAATATTATAAAATCGGAAATTTTTAATATTCAACTGGGGGTTCGAAAGAAAACAGAAAGAGGAGGGCAATATTTTCTCCTTTCACTTTCTAAACAAATCCTGGTCAGCCATTCGTTTATCTATCTGGGTTATATGACCTCTACGCGGGCTAAATAAACAAGAAGAAATATAGGAGGAGAATGGAAAATTAAGGTTTAAACCTAAATAACAGCGTTAATAATAACTTTAAAAGGATTTTAAAAATGCCATTCAATTCAGAATAATTTCCTCTTTCCAAAGACATGCAGTTTGATATATTTATCATATCGGAAATGCCATTATTCGCAAAAACCTGTTTTGGGTTTTAGCAAACAAAATAACAAAGGAACTCGAACCAAGTTTCAGTGAAGACAGCCCATCCGAGTTTAAAAAACCAGATTTTACACCTAAGCAAGACATATTTTGTTATGCACTTTCCATAAAAATTCACGCTAAACCATTTTTAAAAATATATGCCCTAATAACGGCCTATATTTAAAAGTTATTTTTTTAGAAACCGGAATAAAGATTTTGATTTATTCATAGGTCATTACTCTTTTTATTACTAGTGCAATAAAAATTCCAAATTTTCACTAGGGCAAAAAAGTTAAGCATTATAAGTTTCGAATCGATGTAAACCTGTCTTTACGAAAGTGCAAAAAGAATTTTTACAAAAACCCCTGTGCTATAATAATTATTTATTACAAAAGTTCGATAGGATAAACCCTTCATTAAGACACTTGCTTGTGGCGTAAAACGTTTCATTTCTTGTTTTCTCTAACAAAATTCTGTGATAAATATTTCCTTAAAGCACTTGTGCTATCAAAAAGACAGAGCAAATTTAAGTGTCACAATATCAATTTCAAGCAACAAATATTCATAAAAGAACTTTAGTTTCAAATTATAGAAATAATGTAATAAAATAAAACATAATATCTTACCCTGACTAAGACTCTTCCTGCAGCTTCTATGCCGTAAGTTTCAGCAATACCGTGGATATCATTAGAGTACAGCCGATTAAGGTCCAACAGTTTATTGTACTGGAACATTTCAATGATGTTGATTCCCTCCGTTTTTAAGGTTAGGGTCTTATTTTGATCGTAAGTGATCGCCCTTTTGATTTTAGGCACCTCCCAGATGACTGCTTTCTGGGCCACTTCCTTCATCGTGTTGGTCAGATCCATCGACTTGTATTCAACTGGGAGGTGGAACGTCAGCTCACACCACAAATGGTTTTCTTCGTCAAATTTATAATCCTCGGTAAATTCATTCGATTTCAAAACATTTAACGTCTCTTGATCAGCTTTGAGTTCGTCTTCATTCTCCTCCTGGTCTTCGTTATCTTCTAAAATGTCTTCATCCGGCTGCTCTTCTTCACCTTCAGGCTCGTCATAGTCCCTTTCATCCGTTTGCTTAGTCTTCCTATAAGCAACTGTCGCATCCTCATCGTCAACTTCATCCTCTGAACTCTCTTCACTCTCCTGTTGCTTTTTACTACTTCCTTCTGGTCTTCTTTCAGCCGGCTCGTCCAAATCCTCATTCTCCACCTCCATTTCATTGGATTGCTTCTTGGGCTTGTCCTCAACATCAAAATCAATCACATAATTCTTCTGACTGAGCGCCTTTTCAATCCCTCTAAACATGATTTTGAAGAACTTTGTGCTCATGTATTTGAGAATTTGCTTAGGTTTAACACAAAACTCGTTCTTGTAGGCATCCCTGGGCAGGAAGGTGAATTTAAGGCGGTACTTCCTATTCGGAGTTGGCCTCAAAACCAGTTCAGAATGGACGTGGATTGTTTCTAAAACATCCGCCACTGTAACCCTAGCCAATCTTTGTCTCAACTTTTCGGCAACTACAGGCAAATTAGGGATATTCTTAAAGGGAATATCCATTGAAGGGGTTTTAATATTCTTCGAGGCCAACATTAGAATTTCCCTCAATCGCGGAATACCCAGAGTAACGTTCATTTCTCCACGACCAGCAAAATGGAAAGTATTCAGTGTCATCTGCGTAGAAGGCTCTCCAATGGACTGAGCCGCTAAAAGACCGACCGGCTCTCCAGGAGGCGCCAAAGAGGACATACTTTTAATATTGATAACATCCCTAAAAATAGCCTTCCTTTCCGGATTATCTTTAGTATAATTAACTATTAAATTTTCCAAATATTCCGAAATAGATTGATAATGACTGTCCGGAGAAAATTGAGCTATTACTGGATCAGGGCATTTATTAGTCTTCTTTCCGCTGTATTGAGCTTTCTCATCTTCTGACAACTCCTTCCACATTGTGCATAAACTTTCATCTATTCTTCTCCTTCCCGTTTCTTTGTTCATTTTTTTCGGCTTTCTAACCTCAATCGATTCTTTATTCTTTTCACAGAACCTCGTAAAAGGGGAAATTCTTTTATTCTCCTCACTTTTCATCCTCTTTTGAGTTAATTTAATCCTTTTCACTTGACTTTGGATCTCTTCTGTAACATCTTCATTAGTTTGAAGCTCTTTCAAGATGTTCGGTCTTAATATAACCTCACTATTATCGTCTAAAAATGACAGTTGCTTCTTTTTTAAAAATTGACACTTCCCAATATCCATTCCATCTTCCCCGTAAAGGAATTGAATGACTGAATTGTCGCTGTCTCGAACAGTCAAGTCGTAATTAACACTTAATCCCTCTAAATGTTTAATAAGACACCTTTGAAGATAACCAGATCGACTGGTTTTGACAGCTGTGTCAATGAGACCTTCCCTTCCCGCCATACAATGGAAGAAATAGTCCTGTGGTTGAATGCCCGTCATAAAACGACCATCGATAAACCCACCAGACTTTGGAGAAGTTTCAAAACTGGAAAAACTAGGAAGAGACTTTCCAGAAATCATTAACGGAGGTCGCTTTCCTTCCAATTCAATCTGTCCTAGACAGGAAGAAATTTGCATAGCGTTGACAGCACTTCCCTTTGCTCCTGAAGTAATCATCAACTGAAGGTTATTGTCGGGAAACTTCCGAATCAAACCCTTTGGAACGCAAACTTTATTAATGTCATTCGTGAAATTATCTAAAGCGGACTTGTACTTTCTGTCCAAAACAGTCCGGAATTTAGGATCTTTGTTATAAGCTTCATCCATTTTCTGGTACAACACTTCCTTTGGCACATCCCCAGGCAAGTTTAAAGCAGAACTGGCTATATCATTCCCCGCTTTCCTAACCTTTTTAATGATTTCCTGTCTCTTTTTATCCTCTTTTTGAAAAACTAAAATATCCTCAACTCCCAAAGTGAATCCCTCCCATTGCAAGAAGTACGTAAACAATCTTGCTAAAGAAGTCAAGGCTGCTGAAGAACATTCCCCTCCATACAGCTCATAAATACAATGAATTAACCCATAAGCCGTTGACCCATAATGCATTTTATCCAAAACTCCAACCAACAGCTGTCCTTCTCTAAACACCACTTCAGATTCACTCATCTCGTTCCCCTCCAGAGGAGTTCCTCCGTAATTCGTCGGCACTGGTGGGGAGTTTTCCCAAAATTTCGATCCTATTTTCGCGATTGACTTCAAGTTAATCGGTTTCAAGTGGTCGGGAATCAAATTGATAATCACCGTCGAAATGACTTGCTTTCCCGACCACAAAGCAGCGGGCTTTATTATCGCCGGTGGAAGGAGCTTAATCTCCCCCCGCTTCTGCCGCAAGCCCTGAAATACCAGCTGTTGGTAGTCTTCCCGGTTGAAGAATCGACCCCGCATTGTCAAACGCACTCCAGCAATTATGTGATCCTGAATCAAACCGCCCAGAGGAGTGCCGTCCTTAGGGACCAGGTACTGGTTGGGAACATTTACTGAAAGGAAAAAATTATAGAATTAATATAATGAATAAATAACATTAAAACAATTTCAGAAAGAGAAATAAACTATTTTTTCAATATTATTTAAAATTGAAAATTATAGAAAATTGAAAAGAAATTTAATAACATAATTTATGCACTTTTGTTGCTTAATATTGATATTATAACAATCAATTTTGCTCTGTCAAAGTCGTTATTATAGCACAAGTGCTTTTTCTTTATTAATAAAGTGGGACCTCCGTAAAAGAAATTCATTAAATTTATATGGTCGTCAGCCACGCCCTTCGATGTGGATTAACTGTGAGTCCACACTATGTATTTTTACAGAAATTCAAAGAATTTGTAAGATTTTTATGTTAATTTATTTAAAAATGCATAAAATTTTGTATAAAACACGGTCGATAAGCATTATTAAACACAAGGCTTGTTTAAAGAAGGCCCGACTTATCTTATCGACCTTGTTGCATAAATAACTATTATGGGTCAATGACAGTGCTAAAAAACCTAAATACTAAACAATCAATACACTGAAAACCAATTAAAAGTCTAAACCCGTTTGTTGAGGTTGAGACTCCCTATGTTCCTGGCAGGAATTGAAAGGATAATTTATTATTTCAAGCAATTGAGTTGTTCTTTTAACCAAATACTTATGACTTTGATTATTAAAAGAGTTATTAAGTTTATAACACAATACTATATCCCAAAACTAAAGTTTGAATGATTTCTGCATTTCTTAAAATACCCTTCTCACTCATTAAATTGGTTTTTTTTAAATTTTACTCGTTTTAATTATAGTCTACTTTTTCATTCGTTGTTTAAAAATAACAATGGTATTCAATTTGGTAATTATTTTTCAATAACATATTTTATGGTATAATGAAAAGAACCATAATTAAACACGAGAAAAGTTCAAACTCATTTCATTCGTTTTCTAATAGATACGAGTGAATAATTATGTGTGTTTTCAAACTAGTTCTTTACAAAATTTTATACAATTCACACATTTATTTGCTATTTCACGAAATTCACAAAATATGNTAATGAAAAGAACCATAATTAAACACGAGAAAAGTTCAAACTCATTTCATTCGTTTTCTAATAGATACGAGTGAATAATTATGTGTGTTTTCAAACTAGTTCTTTACAAAATTTTATACAATTCACACATTTATTTGCTATTTCACGAAATTCACAAAATATGAAGTAAAGATTAAGAAGACAATCCAGTACTAATAAGGATAAACACAACCAATTAATGATTGTCATGTCTGCCAAGCGAATAGAACTCGGTCTCAATATTTTGATATATCATAGAACTAAAGCATAATGCACTGTAGCATTAATGTTCGCTTGTTAGTACTAGTGCTAAACCAAGTCGAAAAACAACTTCAAGGAATAATAATATTAAAATTGTATTTGTACACGACACCAATACTAATGCAAATAAATGGATTTAAATTAAAATTTAAGTAAAACTCAAATTTTAAGAAGGTTCACTATAAAATCTGATAACTGCCATTATTTTATTTATGACACAACTTCCGGATTCTATATGCACAGCATTTAAAAAAAAATTACATTTTAAATTTAATTCACGAAGTTAAAAAATATTCCACTAGATGGCGAACGTGTCAATTTGGTAATTTCCAGACATAATACATTTAAAGCTAAAGCAGTTTAAAACACAGCAAACCGTCTTTTTTGTATGAATTTATCTTTCTGGGCTTTTAGGTGGCGCACGTTTACTAATTATTTAATTCACTTTTACAATCCAGAGTTAATATTTAAGAAAATCTTTACTTTTGTGCATTTAGTTAGGAAAATTTCAATTTTATTAATATATCAGCCTACTTTATTGTAGAGAAAAGAAAAATATCAAAATATAATTTCCATCCGAGCTACTAAGATCTAAAATTATTATTTTTACTAATTGAATAATAGTACAAAATACTAATTTTGTGTATTTACACGATTTGTGATTACCTGCGGATATATAACATATAATTAAACAGGATTTAATTATGGAGCATTTTCTAAACGAAATATTAGCTACTAAAATGTTAAGATTTTTTAATAGAATTGTATAAAAATAATAATAATAAAAACAATTTAAACTAATCACGATTTATTCAAAAATTAATTAATAAATAATTTTAATCAATTTATATTTAATAATTTAAAGCAGTGCTTTTATTTGAGGCAATAAAAATATACATTTTAAATGGTAATTAAATTTTTTAAAAGAAATCTGAAATTATGTAGAAGATTCTTATTCGCGGAGTTTACTTTCTGCAAGAATACGGCGAATATGGAATGGCAATTTATATGTAATTTTAGAGATACGTTCCAAGATGACAAAATTTGAAAAATTGAAAATTAATTTTCTTTATTTAAATTTTGATTAATTATGATATTAAAACAAGTTCAATAGTTTTTCTTAAAAAAATGTAATTTTCCTACAGAATTAATTATTTTTTGTCAAAGTAGCTCAACACAGAAGTCATGCCGAATATTTGTTGTTGTAATAACTTGACATAGCGGCTGTGGCTTAATATGCCGATAATGACGTCATAATCGGAATATTAAACATTGTTTTAGTTAGTTTGATCCAAGAAAATTACTTTAAATTAAGCGAGTAATTAACTTTGTGAAATTAGTACTTAAGATAATATTATCGTGTGTTAAAATGATTAGGGAAAGTTGTTTTTTGTCTGTGGAAATAATCGCAATAGTTACGACCTTGTCAAATACATTTACATGAGGATCACATTTTTAAAAATCCGATTTGGCAATAATGAATTGATTATTAAATTTTTCATCCACGAATAAGGAAATTCAACTTTATAATAAGGAAATAGACGAAATCGTATTTCAAGTGACTTTTAAATGAAAATAAAAAAGTGAAAAAACAAAAAGTTCGTTTCATTTTGACATTTAAAAAGCAAACAAAAGTTCAAATTTTTTGACATCTTACAAGATATTAATGAAAAGAATTGCTTTAAAAAGTAAATTCAATAATCTGTTCTATGTTTTATCGAATAATACAAAATTAAAGACAACAAATGAAATATTCTCACCTAAATTGTATCCCTCGCTGCGTCCCAGTTCATTTTGCGGGCAATGGGCGTTCATTTCATCGCCATCGAAGTCGGCGTTGTACGATTTGCAATTGGAATAGTGGAGGCGGAAGGTTTTTTCCCCTTTGAGGATTCTGGCTTTGTGGGCCATGATACTGGGTCTGTGGAGAGTTGGTTGTCGATTTAACAGTAAAATATCCCCATTAATTAGATGCCTGTGGACGATTTGAACGCCTTTGTTGGCTGAGGGAGCACAGAGAAGCTTGGCTAGACTTTCTCTTTTCGCCTCTTCATTCACAGGAATAACAGTCTTCTTCCCTTTATCATCCTCAATGAAATTGGCTCCTGGATGGGTCCCTGGTCCATTCATGATCAATTTCCTCAATTCAGAGATGTTCCAATTGGTAACTGGAACCGGGTAGGTTAGTTTTTTGGCAAATATTTCGGGAATTCCGATTTCATCGACTCCCACGTTGGGATCTGGGGTGATTACCGTTCTAGCAGCGAAGTTAACCCTCTTCCCCATCATATTCATTCGGATAATTCCCTCTTTCTTCTCCAGAATTTGTTTTAAACCCATTCCCGTTGATTGTTTTTGACTCATGTTCACGTCCAGAGTTTCGTCCACGTAAGACTGTAACTCCCTCCACAAGTTGTACAGTTTATCGTACTTGGTCTCCCCTTTGACGTTATGGAGGAAACTGGCCAATTCGTCGTTCATTTTCACGTTGGAGTCGTTCAGATTTTCCAAATCCGTGATCGCTTTTAGGGCGGCATTTGCCAGGAGAATCCGTTTGTAAATTACGGTTTGGGGATGTTCTATTATCCTTCCGTCCATTTTCGCTGCTGGTCTGGCTATTGGAGGAGTCACTGGGATGACATTTGTAAAGAAAATGTCACAAGGACACTGGACAGACGTGTTAACTGTCTCCAAAATTGGGAGCAACAATTTCAAAAATTGAGGATAATTTCCGTAAATTGTCCTAAAATACTCTCTACACTCGTCTGCTAAGATGGATTTATTGGAGGACTTGTCCTTTATGTTTACTTTAACCTTTGTAGAAGGATCTCCCTCCACTGGTTCCTCTTCATTGTTGTAAATCTGTTCCATTTCCGCTTTTGGAATCGAAATCATTAGGGTTTTGTAGGAGTATTTAACCCGTTTCAAAGCCGCTTTACAATGCATACAGTTCTTCCTGGACACTGACTTCATAGTCGTTGAGATAATAGCTAGCCTCCTAGCCTCAATATTCTTGTTATTCTCATTTAAATACGGATTCTTTGGACATTTCTGCAACAATTCAATGCATTCCGCGATTTTTGGATGAAGAGGACTTCCCTCTTCAGTTTTTATATAAATATTATCCAATTTCGAAGACCCCATTTCACTTTTCAGCACATCCAGCTCCTCGGCTTCAATAACAAAGCCGGCATTGATCAACTTAAGTTGAAGTTCCAGAATTAGTTGGATGTGTTCGCTTAATTGCAGCTTAAAACAGCTGAGGCATGTGATTCTGAGAAGGCTGTAGATGGTGCTGGTGAAGACGGGGTTGTAGGTGAGCATGCAGAGCTCAATGTGCCCCACGTGGCCCGGACAAGTGACGATTCCGCAGTGGCACGTGGCGCAGGGATCGCAATCCCGGTCATATGGACCCATAGCAGGGTCGTAAAGCCCCCCTGGAAGAGCCCTTCCCAATACATCCATCGTGTTTGGCAACATTATCTGAAATTCAAGCGGTTTTTAAATCGTTCTCCTCTGGACCTATTTTATTTACCTTTGCTACACTTAACCGCTTTATGTCTTGCGAACTAAACACCGAAAACTGCAAGCTAGTTGGGTCTAAATGATGACCCTCGCACTTTGAACCAGCCATCATTAGGATTTAATTCACTATTTTAATTATTTCTCAATTTATTTTCATTCACCGATTAACTTAACCTCGAAATTAGAAACGTCATATTCATGCCATACTTTTCTTCGGTGGGATGGGAAACATAATAGCGTTTGAAGTGAAACATAACAGAAACATATTTTTAAAAACAATGTTGGAATACCCCTGCACCACCACTACTTAAATATTTTTATTAATTTTTAAAGTTTTTTGATTTTTATTATGACTGGTGCTAAAATCTAATTAGGTTATCTATTGCACTTATAGAGTCATCGTTAATAACTAAAATAAACTACTAATCAATGCATTGACTTGAAATAAAAGCATTGAATGCTAAGGATACTAAAGGAAAAGATTATTTTGCTGAAATTTTGGATTAGATTCATAGTGCTTAGCCTTCTAAACCAGTCGTCTAATGTCAAAACGATATATGCACGTTTTGTAGGGAATTTAATGATCTTCAAAATAGCATGATTTGGCTTAAATACGTCTAGCCGTTTGTTAGCTGCGTCGCGTGATAGCGNAAAACCCGCTATGTCAGAAAATATTACTCGTAACTGTGTCTTTATTAGATGTCCTATTGTGCCCATATTACCATCCACAATACATAATGAGCTCAGTTTTAAATACCTATCATTATTTGATTTGAATTCAAAAATTTTTTATACTATTTTCTCATAATTAGAAATATAGATTTTTAGACTTCCAATGATAGTTACTGGCTGCCTACTATGACAGCGACCCAATTATTCGCGCTGTATATATTGAACAATAGATTATCAACTATTTCAATCTAAAAAAACAACTAAAAACTCTCTCTTGTTGGTGCATTGGGAGAAAATAAGCTGCCTGTCGTAAAAGGATGAAACAATATTTTTGTGTGGGAAAAATCCGCACGGCTTTTTTAATTATTTGCAACAAACCTAGACTTTTGTTTTATAGTCCAGACGATGGCCAATGATAAGACCTGTCTTTAATTAGCGCTCATTGCGCTTTGCAAAAATAAAAGATGATTATTCGACGCATCCCCTTTCAAAGGGGCCTGAAGAGATGTGGGTTAGAGTTCAGACGGAAAAGCAGTTGCTGAGTAATGTCTTGGTCACACCAGTTTTACTGCTCGTCGACGATCCGCCCCCATTTTTAAAATCCAATTTCCCAATTAACTGTTATGATTAG
>JXOV01000935.1:34118-65189 GCA_001014945.1 Clogmia albipunctata | reverse complement strand
AATTTAGAGGTATGCCATTTTGTCCATAAGGTTTTAAAAAACCGATTTTCGCCGACTTGTGTTTAAAGCTGTTTAATTTTGTTTCTGCTCATTTTTTGCAACAATTGGATATTTATTTTATTAAAAAGATAACCAAACATGACTACTGTATAATATGGCGTTGTTGTGTGCTACCCATAAAGAATTATGATCGAAAAACAAAACACCATGCCATTTTGTACATACTTCCCCTATATTTTTAAATTAAATAAATAATGATTTAAAGTCACTTAATTCAAAAGGAATAGTATATCAATAATTTCTATTACTTAAAACCCGAAAAAAGCAGCAGTAACCCACCAAAAAAGGGAGTGTATTCAACTTTCTGCAACGTTTTTCCAGGGGCCAAAATGACGTCGCGTTGATTTTTGTTTTCCAGAAGTAGCTGTGATGAACCTAATTCCCATATTTTTTCATACTTATACACTCATTTCTTACACAATTTCGATGGTCTTCTCGCTTGCATAGCTAAAAATACGACAATTTTGCTATGAGATGAAGCTGGGCCTTTCCCAGACCACAATTTTTGTGGGAAACAGTCTTGTAATTTATGATTCAAATAATGAAGTAATAGCTAAGGATCTAAAACCATTTTATAGTATATTCAAAAGTCGCTTTAATTCTAGGA
Organism: Clogmia albipunctata; assembly: GCA_001014945.1. Classification (NCBI taxonomy): domain Eukaryota; kingdom Metazoa; phylum Arthropoda; class Insecta; order Diptera; family Psychodidae; genus Clogmia; species Clogmia albipunctata. The sequence continues at coordinate 64,522 of JXOV01000935.1, read as the reverse complement.
CATCCCTTATTTCTAGACAAATCAAGAATAAAAAAGACTGTATTGCTATTTTTTTATTAGAAATTGATCTAAATTTGGCAATTACACATACACTTACGAGAAAATTATTAGGTCACAGGTTTATTTTTACTTTAATTATAATTTATATTTTAAAAATTGGTATGAATAGGTGCTAGTGCTTATATGATCGGAAACCATCACTAGGAATATAACTTAACATTGTAAGTTTAAGAAAAGTATCTATTTTAGACCAATAAGATCATGCTAGGTGGCCTATTAATTTTCTCGTAGGTGTATATAATAAAGTCTTACAGTGTCCTGCCTAAAATGCAATGCTAAAATTGGTGCATATTTTGTTTTACAGATATTATATTTTTGAATAAGTGTTTTTCAAAACCATGGGCGGATTGACAAACCCGCGGGCCGTGGTTAGCCCGTCACTGCACGAGGAAAGAAAGTCTATGACAAAGAATTAACTCACATATCTTTAGTCATTTCTTGGAGAGCTGTCTTATTCAATCTCGAACCTGGGCAAATGAGTACCGCTGGGAAGGGAATTTTGGAGATTGGGACACGAACGGGCTGCTGAGACGTGGCAGTGGGAGCTCCGACAAACCGAAGGTAATACTCAATCACCACATAACTCATGCTGGCAATCATCATCACCACGAAAACAGTCCAAAATCCTCTTTCCAGCCTCGAACGGTTTGGTTCAGTGACGTAACGATACCCATGCAAAAGAGTCTCCGAAAAGTAACACTTTACGCACTCCGAGTAAGATAATTGAGGAGACACATTTGAAACTGATTTTCTGCTTTTGCGCCTATTTGTAAAGTGAATCATTTTTACTTCCGAATTTTCAAAACAAACAGGATAAAAACCCAAGAGAGACTAAAACAAAAACGAACATTCCCCTATTTTATTAAGGATAAAATTGGTTCCATATTTAACGAGTCTTTAATTTGGTCTAATCAAATTTAGATTTAATTATATGATTTATAGGTCATCGTTCTATTAGTGCCTGTTTATATTATTAAGAAGTGATTTTTTTATTGCTATTAGAATTATAATGAACAATATTTATATTTAGATATTTAAAAATACCTTTCATAAGCTAAAAAGCTAAATTTACCTTATCCAAAGTACTTTTTTAAATAAGTTTTAATAAGTTTGGGCTAATTTCATAAAATTTTATTAATTCTTGAAAGATAGAAAATGTTAAAAAATATAACCAATATTTGATAATAAAAACATGCATTTTTCATTAAAAATAATTCTTTTATAATTATTTAATCAACGTGTAGGAAAAATGAATCATAATTAAACTCGAGTAGAGTTCTTGAAAACGAATGAAATGAGTTTTCTAATAGATACGAGTGTTTAATTACTTGTTTTTCCAACCCGTTTTTAACGAGATTTTATACAATTCGCATATTTATTAGCTATTTTTTTGGCGAAATATGAATTTAAGAATAAGAAGACAACCNAAAATGAACCATAATTAAACTCGAGTAGAGTTCTTGAAAACGAATGAAATGAGTTTTCTAATAGATACGAGTGTTTAATTACTTGTTTTTCCAACCCGTTTTTAACGAGATTTTATACAATTCGCATATTTATTAGCTATTTTTTTGGCGAAATATGAATTTAAGAATAAGAAGACAACCCAGTACGTACTAAATTAAGGTCTAAACTCATACAATTAAGGAAAGAAGTTGTCAAGCGAATAGAACTTTTGGTTTTTCAATAAATCACACACATAGCGCACCAAGCACTGCATCACTGATATTCCTGTGATAGCACTCTTCATTTGAACCACATTTAGAAACCACAACCAACATTTAAGACAAATTATTTTTGGCATTTATTTTGAAAAAATTGGCTACTAAAATGTAAACATTTTTCAACAGAATTGTATAAAATAAATTCTACCAAATTAAAATTAACTAATTAAAAAATATAATACCTATGTATCATTATTTAATGCCCAAATAATCACTACGCAAATCCTCTAATTTTATGTTTGTTTCAATAAAAGAAGAACGCGATCAAATATTCATAAAAAAAACTTATAATTTCTTCTATATTTACCATTCATTTTAATAATTTATTTGAGGTTAAGTGGTAGTAATTTTAGATAGTATTTTGATGGAAAAATTTCATTCATGATTTCTATACGGATATTATTAAAGAAAATAACTGAACGTAGAAAAATCATGCGTATTTCTTCTGTATTTTTATTGATGTGTTTAAGTATTCTCTACTATTAATCTTGAAAATATTCAATTTATTTTTTGGATTTCAAATATAACTTTAAAAAAATACCAAGGAAACACTGAATGAAGAAAAGACTTTTTGCACTCCCGTATGGAAACATAAATTTTTCGATATCCATTTGAATTTCGTAATGTTTCATTTGATCACACTAGTGAAAAATTTTAAATTTTATTTCACTTGTGAAAAAAATGTCAGAAAATATCTAACAAATTTAACTTAATGTAAAAATTTGGTCGCCATTGTTGCCCTTAATCTATACAAAATATTGGTCTCAGCTATGCCATAGAACCATGCCTATATTTCAAATTAATTAACGTTTCCTGTTTTAAAATTTGAATATTTACCGTTTCAACAGCCATATGCATATAATTTGACTATTTTTGTTCGATTTTTGGCACATTAAGTAGATATCAGAGATAAATCTGCTAAACTGAAATGTAGGTAAATTATATTAATGGCCTTATATTGATTTAAATTGCCTTTTTTTTATAAAATTAAGCAAACAAATGCTCCATGCAACAATAAAATAGACATTTCCTATATGACCAATTAATTAAGAGCAATTCCAACCGTTCACGGTAATTTTACTAGTTAAGATTTAACTTGAAACATTTGTGAAAAATGTNAATTATATTAATGGCCTTATATTGATTTAAATTGCCTTTTTTTTATAAAATTAAGCAAACAAATGCTCCATGCAACAATAAAATAGACATTTCCTATATGACCAATTAATTAAGAGCAATTCCAACCGTTCACGGTAATTTTACTAGTTAAGATTTAACTTGAAACATTTGTGAAAAATGTAAAATTTTTAATTTTCTTTGTAAATAATGAAATTTAATGTGAAATTGTAAAAATTACATTGCTCAGGAGTGGAGTGCAAAAAACGTTATGTCCAGCTCGGGTATAAAGTCCTGTTTTTTTAACTCGAATGGTTCACACTCGTTAAAAAACAGTTGACTTTTCACTCTTATAGCCCAAATAACTATAATATTTTATAAAACAATTGCGCAAAATTAAATTAGTGAAAAAATTTATTTTATTTATTTAACACATAAAATATCACTAACTTTTTTATTCCAAAACCTTCAGTTTAAGATTAAAATAGAATTTCGTAACAAATGTAAAATATAAAACCTAACAATATCAACTTATATTTTATAAATGTGTCCATACCTACGCAATTATGTTGATGTTCGTTGGAGGTGGCCCAGCCTCCTGATCACTTACTGTCGAAAAAATAAGTAATCGGGGGCGGCCAGGAGAAAACTTGTAAGCTTTGCTGTTTAATAAAACACCACAGTTTTCAACTCTTGGTGGCTTTATTCTTTCTCGCAAACTTATGCTACAACTATAAATAAAACATAGAATTAGAAAATACAAAATGCAACCATTGCCAATTTACATACAGTTTTATACGCCTTTTAAGAGCCTTTGCCAATTGCTATCTTTTCGACTTGCTTGTTTCTTCAATTCTATAAAAGAAATTTTAATTTAAATCCCCGCTTTCCTGAATCAAGATTTGAATCTTTACCTTTTTCTAAATTAGAGTTCTCTACCAATTTCCGGGAACCGGACGTCTTAGAATGGAAAATTACTCTCAATTTACTGAACGAAAAGAAAAGACAAAAGGGAATATCAACGCATGTTACAATCAAAAAAATTTACGTGAAATCGGCAATAATAATAATTTTTAAATCCGTGGCGCCTCAAGAAACTGCAAGCAAATTGGCAACAATTACATTTTGGTTACATTAAAATTTTAAACAATTAAAATATAAAAATAACAAAAAAAACTTAAATTTAAGAATTTCCAACACTTACCATTCACTGATATCAACGTTAACTACTGCAAGTGACTACATTTGCGTGAAGAAAAGGCTACTTATCGATACGGAATTGCACAAAGTATGCATTAATTTATAATTCATTTTGAAAACGATGAAAAACAAACCTACGGTTAGATTTAAACTCGTTTTCTCATTAAAAATAGCTGACTGTGCATCTGTTTATAGATATCTAATCAAAACTGTTAAAATTAAATAATTTATATTTATTTCTATCAAAACCAATTCCATTCAACCATTTTTATAATTTTGATTAAAATTCAATTCCTTTTATTAATAAGTCATCTTTGACAAATAAGATTTTAAAATTGCAAATAAAAGTCAATAAAAGTATCCTAGATTCCTTGCAGATCTCATGAAGGCTACGAGACTATCCATGGTTTCTTCTCCTGTTGGAATGATCTCCTCTCTTGGCAGTTCGAATCCACTTCTAGACCAGTAGCTCGTTGGTCTTAGTTCGTAGGTAAAAGCCAATCGGATGCCTAACTTCTCATAAGCCCAGTCCATGCTGCTTCCAGCTGCCGGATAGATGGCGTGGTACACGTTTCCAGCCCTGTATTTTGTTCCATATCTCACAGCCAATTCGTCTATAGTTGCTTGGGAAATCTCCATCAAATCGTCGTAGTTATCTGGTAGTTCTTCGGTATGACCATAAGGGAAGAGTAGGAGCTGACTGTAGGAGTGGAAAGCTATGTAGGCTCTTAGATCTTTGATTCTTAAAACGTATTTTGAAATGGAAAAGGTTTCTTGTTCAGAAAAGGGGCCTCTTCCGGCGTAAATTTCACTGCAAGTGTGGTTACTAGTTCCAACTGAGTTCCAGGCGATATCAAAGTTGCGGTTAGGGTCTGTTCCAAAGCAGGACCTATTAGGCTTCCTCGTCTTACGCCATAGTCTATCTTTTTCATGGGTGTGAACGTAACCATCGGGGTTTACACTTGGGAAAACATACCAATCGTAATTTTGGGCCAAGTATTGGATATCTGAAGAGTTACTGGTTAATAGTTGGTTTATAATATAGGTAGTTGTAGCTGGACTGATCCATTCTCTAGCATGTATTCCTCCTTCGATGAAAACAGCCTTATTTTTAGGCTTATGGGAGATTTTAATGCCTAAAATGTCCCTTTTTTCGTAGGATTGGCCCAATCTTTGAAGGCTTACAACGTTAGGGTACATTCTGGTGAGTCCCATCATCCACTGGTTGATGTCATGAAGGGTGTGATAGTCTGTCCAACCAAAAGCTTCCCTTTTTCCCGAAACAGACTTTTCTTTCTCTAGAATCCGTTGAATGTTGGTTTCAATAATTGTGAAATTGGTTTTCTCGTTCTGAAGGCTCAAACGGAAGTCGTAATCCTTATGGGGTGCCACAATTACTACACTTTCATTCACATTTCTCGAGATGAAAATCACACTATCGCTGTTTCCTTCAAACTCATTCAAGAGTTCGGTCTGATTTTTTGTTTGCGTTAAAACTTTGTACAACTTGTAATAATCGTAGCGCACTTCTGCCAAACATATTTGCAATAAACATATGGCAAATATTGTTTTGAAAATAAACGTAATCATCGCGATTTAATTTAAACTAAATAGTAAATTCCATTTCAGCTCGTATTTATATTAACCGAGTACCAGCATTTGGGAATTAGATTTCTAGTGCACTGGACTTTCCGCAGATTGCAGGTTATTATTTCTCATGAACTTGGTTTAGAATCATTATTGATTTTTTTTACTATATTTTAATATATATATATATATTTTGAGTTAGGAACCAATTGGAATTTTTTAACACATTTTATTATAATATTCAGGGTTGTAATTAATTGAATATAATCATTTTAATCAATTTTTTTATGCGAAAATTTAAAAATTTTTGTTGAAAAATGTTTTAAACAATTCTCCTAGTTTTATAAAAAGATACTTAATAAAATATCCTAAAAACTCCCTCCTCGAGGTCGTGGAATCAAATATTTTTCTAGCGCGAAAAAGTATCCATTTATGTATATTTTGGGGATGATGATTCAATGTGGAGGTAGATAAGAAAGGTGCGTGTGTTCAATGTATTTAGAATCTAAGGAAGTGGAGGTCAGCAGAGTGGAATAACAATGCAATTCGAAGAGTAAAAAAAAAAAGTTTTTTCTTGGAATAATAAACGAAATAAGTAGTTATTTACGGTGGCTCGCATTCTACATCGGACGCCACGCATACTCAATTTCAAACACTTGGTTCTTAATGGAGGGCAGGCGGATTTTTTCTCAAATAAACGCCAATGGACTACCTAGTTAACCTATTATCATACGTTATCAACAAATTATCCAATAATCACACTATGTTGCAGTTATTTGGAATTTGCCTAAAACAGCCGATTTTCGGCGCCACATTTTAAATCGGACACCCACATTATTATTACCGCAATTGCAAAATCTATTGCATTTAGAGACAAAATTATAATATATAAACTAAGATGAAGTATATTACAACCCTAAAATAACAGCCCAGGAATACAAGCTGGAGTTGATAAATGTAATTAAAATCAGTTAAACATCTTATGACAGCATGAATGTAAGATGTTTTGATAGTTTGGGTAAATTAAATAGAATGAAGTTCCTATTTTCTAAATGCAATAGATTTTGCAAAAAAATAAATAAGTTAGTAGCCATTGCTTCCTCTGCATAGTCATTTCTAATTTCACACTGTTTAGTTATACATTATTCAATACCTACGGCCAATCATATATTGTGTAAATACACATAATTAATACTTCTATTTTAATACTCAATAACTAAAAATTATAATTTTATTGTATTTTTTATTTAATTGTAGTAGGTTAAAAGCAAAATAAAATTAAATGTTAGTTCTAGTTTCTAAATGGAGTTTAAATGATGATTGCTATCACTATATAAATGATACAGTGAATAGTGATCTTTTTATGTGATATATAAAAAAAAATATAAACCGAAAGAAGTGTCTTCTTCTATGCTTACTTCATATTTTGCATAAAATGTCAAACAAATATACGAATTATATAAAATTAAAAAAAAAATAATTGGAAAAACACATAATTAAACACACGTATCTTTTAGCAAACTCATTTAATTCGGTTTCTAAAATTTTACTTACTATTTAATTATGGTCTATTTTTCCCACACGTTGTTCAAATAACTATTATAATTAAATCTATTGTTATTGTTTATTATTGAAATCTAATTGAATTCTTGTCTTGCCAAATATTATGAAAAAAAACTTGAGGTTTTACACTCCTTCCCTCATTTAAAAACACATGATTTTAATAAAACTACAAATTAAAAATTACAATTAAATACTTATTGATAGATAATATTATTTTCATATAATTTTGAAATTATATTAATTTTTTTACAGAAATAAGTTGAATCAAAATACATATCTTATAAAATTCAATTGAGGCTACTATTACCGTTAATATTAATTCAAAATAAATTTTATCAAAATCAAATAAATGACTTTATTTATAAAAGAAATAAGTTTTAAAATTTTCACATGGAAATAAATAAACCTAAATTACCTAAGTTATTTCCAAAACGAAACCCCCTTAAAATTAATTAAAAAACCTATAACGCATGTTACATTATAATTCAAATAATTATTGAATAATTTAATTACGATAAATTTAAAATCCTATCCTGAAAAACAATTAATCAGTTCTTAACGGGTTCTTTAAATTTTGAAATTGTTATCAAGGAACTTTGTTACATGATAAATTTCAATCAAAGTGTGCGCGGAAAATGCACACATCCATAACTTTTATAGGGTGTTCCTTTTCTTCTTTAGGCGCACATTCGGAAAATTTTCCCCTTCTCGCTCTCGACTGTGGCTCCTTCCACGGAAAGTGTGGAAATTTCGTAATAATAATAATAAAACGTAAACAAACGTCAAAAATTTGCGATTTATTTAATTAAATAAATCGTCAATTGCAATAGTTGATTTAAAAGGTAATGTGCTTATCAGTGAAGGTATTTCCTCGTTAATTACGAGAAGAGATTTCGATTTAATAGAGAAGTTCTAGATTTGATAAAAAAAACAAAAGTTTCTTTTGCATAACTTTTAATCAATTTTTAAGGGATTTATTCTGAGTTTTGTGTGTTATCAGTGACTTAATACTGTTTTGTGGCCCTATGTTTACAGTTTTAAATAGTTTAGAAGGATATTTTTATAGAAAATATTGAATTTTTTCCTTAGAATGGATTTGGAGAGCAAAACCCATTGATTGTGGATCTTCTTCTGGTCTGGTTCTGCTGCATCTTGGACAGGTGATAAATCATTCATTTAAGTTGTTCTTCTAATAATTATCATTTCTGTTCTTAATCACTATATTTTATTAATAAAGAAGTTTTTAAATATTTTATCCGGAATTTGTTTTTTTTCAAATTGTAAAAAGTCAATTTTACTTACTAATGATGTAATTTTTGTTTTATTGCCTATTATATTTTATTATTAATTTAATTCATTTAATTAATCTAACAAATCATTGCTATTATTGCAATTAACTCCCATGAACACTATATATTATTTAGTTTGATTTTATTGATTTCTCCAATTTATTATATATTAATTAGATTTGAAATTAGGAAATGATTGATTTTATTAATACATTTGTGCCCCTTTTCTTACAGTCATGGCAGCCCAAGCGCAGGAACTCAAACCGAAGCGGTATTTTGATAACCAGGTAAATTATATAGAACATTGCTGTTTTCTTTATATATAAAAAGGGTTTTTAATACATTTATTACGTTAACCCTTCATAAAATGATTAATTTTTATTATAAAGACGTTACTTTTAAACAAAAAATTGATCTGATTATAGATTCCCAATGTTAACATACACTTTTGTAATTTACTTTCCATTACGACAATTATTCAAGTACAAATTTAATTATAAGTTTTCTAAAAAAACTCTTAATATTTTAAAAGGATTAAAAACTCATTAAATTTCAAAATTTTCGCAGACAATTTAATTGAATTTCAATTAGAATTTAAAATTCTCCAAATTTAACAATAGGCTTCTTATCAGGTTTTTGTTTTCTTTTAAAAATATAACGAAATATAGCTTTTTAAGAATATATAAATAGAATTAATATTTTTTAATTATTAAAAATTTTAAAATTGCATTAGAGCCCACGAACCCAGAACAAATATTTTGCACAATTGATTTATACAAAAATCTGAACTGCTTCTAAAGGAAATTTAATAATTCAAAATATATATTTCCTTACTGGTAAACATCGTTTCATTCGGAGCATAAGACAACATAAGATAGAAATCAAAGTTACTGAATAGAAAATAATAGTTATTTATGTTAGGGATGTGTAAACTGAAGATTTTTTTATTAGGAGTATCGTTTTTTTGCATGACGAAGGAGTGCATAAAAAATACGAATAATTCAATAAACCTAACACGCATGATTAATAAACAGGTTTTTGTAGGTTGCAATTCAATCACTACATAAATAAATCGATAAATAAGTGAAATATAAAGCCTTTGTCTTTCAAAACATATCTTTTTTAAAACGTTTTACGTGTTTTTTACTTCTTTTGTAAACTAGAATTCCACGTAGGATTGAAAAAAAATCTGTCACATCACATTCGGAATTGCAAAAATATATTTTTGCACTCCCGTATCGAAACATAAGCTTTTCGATATCCATTTGAGTTTCATAATGTTTCGCTTTATGGCACTCAGTGAAAATTTTGAATTTTTATTTCATTAGTGAAAACAAACGTCATAAACTATCCAACAAATTTGCCTCAAACTCAAAATTTGTTCGCCATTGTTGCCCTTAACCTACACAACAAATATTGGTCTCGGCTATGCCATAGGACAAACTCTATTAGTTTAAATTCCAACCGTTAACTGTAACTTTACAATTTAAGATTTCACTTGAAACATTTGTGAAACATTTAATTTTTAAATTTTCCTTGTAGATAATGAAATTTATTATGAAATTGTATAAAATTCAGTGCTGAGTGGAGTGCAAAAAACGGTATGTCCTGCTCGGGTGTAAAGTCCTGAAGAAACAGTTGACTTTACACCCTTGTAGCACAAATAACTAATTCAAACGTTCATTAAAATTGATAAATGTTTATTTAAATATAGAAAAATTCTTAATTTGTGAAGTAAACATCTTTTCCAAAATTTTCTAGTGTTTTTAAGTGGTAAAATTTTAAGACGGACAATTATGTGAATTTCATAAATAGATGGAGAGACAATTTCAATGCTTAATATTGTTCTTTCTGTCCACTCCAGATGATGGTGCATTTGATTGTGAGCTTCCGGGATATATGCATCGCAACGGCGGCTCTGCCCCTGGTCACGCTGACCCTGTGCTTCATATCGGCGTACATTTTCCAGTCGGAGGAGATCCACGAGACACATTGCAAGGTGTACAACGTGATCCCGTCGATCAGCGCCATCACGGGCGTCAGTCCGCAGCGCTACTTCTGGCGGATCTGCATCGCGCTCCACATCGGCCCGAGGTTCGCCATCGCCGCCGCCTACCGCAACTTCTACCGCGCGATGAGCACCCAGTTCCTCATCGAGCAGCCCGCAGTCGGGCGCCGCGTCAAAACCCTCATCGACGTCGTGTTCCTCCTCAATCTCATCGAAATCGGAGCCCTCTGCGGCGTCACTTATGTCTCCAATCGGGAAAATTACCGTGAGTTATAGTTTGTAGTTTTTTAAAAGTTGTTTGAAGATATTAATCTGTTCCAAAATTCAAAACATTTTGTTTCACGACAATTCAATATTTTTTAGAAAATTCAGTCATTTATTGTCAATATTATTAAGATTATAAATTTTATAAAACTTGGTTTATAAAATTCTATTGAAAATCATAATAATTTCGTAGCTAACGTTTCCTCTATAAAACCCCTCATAATCATACACTGTTTAATTATACATTTTTCTTTTTTTTCTTCCGTTTCATCCCAACAGAGGGACATAGGTCACTTTAAATGCAAGCCTTGTCTGTGTTTCCTTAATCATTTTTAATTGGAATGAGTGATTAGTTCGTTGCCAATTCTCAAATATTCTTCCACAATTAACTAGTTCATTCAATAGATATTGGAACTTGGAAGGTTTTGAAATGTGATATTAGGAATTTGGATAGGAATTTTTCAAATACAGAATTGTAAACGAATTTGAAAGAAAGAAATAAGAGGTTATTAGGACAGTGTATCCTGGTAACTATGACCGGAATTCGAACCCGGGACCTCCTGGGAATAGTTCAAGCGCGCTACCAACTCGGCCACAGGGACTATTTTATTTTTCAATACCCACAAACAATCAAAAATATTGTAAATACACAAAATTAGTACTTTGTACCAAAATTCAACTACTAAAACATATAATTTTCTTTCTTAGTAGCTCGGAAGAAAAATATATTTTGTTATTTTTCTTTCCTCTACAATAAAGTAGGCTATTAATCATTTGAATTTAAATTAAATGATCAAAAGTAAATCAAAAGTTCTATTCGCTTGACATCTATTTTCCTTCATTGGCTGTGTATTGTGTTGTTTTCGTATTTGTCATTTCATATTTAGCTAATAAACAGAAATTAAATATGCGAATTGTATAAAATTTTGTTTAAAAAAACGAGTTGACAAAAGACATAATTAAACACTGTTGAATTATGGTCCATCCAATATAACAGATTTGGTTTTAACTTTATAACAGATAATTTCTTAAATCTTTTCAGTATTTTATCAATAAATGATTTACCCAAAGATACTTCACAAATAACCAACTTAAATAAGCATGCGATTCAATAACAATTTCAATATCCTAGACTTTTCTATGGTTTTATTGCAAGAAACCGTTCTATATTTTGTATTTCATTCGGTCACTTTCCCAATCGATTGGCAAATCCGATTTAAACATAGTTATCGATTGACGGATTCACCCTTTCAAGGCTGCTGACCCCGATTTTTACCACCAATTCGATGCATTTTTTATAAATGCCAGTAATGTGTTCCGGTTTCTCTGCCGGTTTTTGTAATTATTATGTAATTAGGTGCACTTAAACAGAAATGATTTATAAAACTAGCCTCTAATACGATCATAAATAGAATTATTTTTAAATGATATTGTAAAAATAACTTTATCATAGGTCATTTTATTTTATTTCTTACCATAGAATCTCCATTAATAAGTTTAAAAGGAACTTTCTTTTGTTTTTTATTTAATTTCATTGAGATAATAAAGAATTATAGTAGTTTTTTATACGAGAATTGGAATTTATTATTTTATAAAAATTTAATTTAAATAATAAATTTAATTAAAATACTTAAACTCAATTATTTTAATAGTTATTTAAACAACGTATAAGAAAAATGGACCATTTTTCAACTCGAGTTAAATTCTAAATAACGAACGAAATGAGTTTTCTGAAAGATACGAATTTAACTCAACCAGTTTTTATCAAATTTTATTCAATTAGCATATTTTTTGCTACTTATTCGCAAAATATGAAATAAGAAACAAAAAGCCAATAATAAAATAACGTCTAAACACATGCAATTCAGAAGATGATGTCGAGCGAATAGAACTTTCGGTTTCAATTTTGCGATATAGCACCATCAGCAATATTCTCGTGATAGCACTTATCATATAAACCACATTTAGAAACCAGAACCAACATTTAAGGAAAACTTCACTTTTGGTTACTTAATGGAAAATTATTCAATTTAATTTATAAATCATGACCTTCTAAAATTTATTTACAAAAAAAACAAAACAAACTTGTTTTGCTGTCAAGCTATTACGATCTGAAGCTAAAGCTTTTAGTAATTGGCTATTAGTACAAGAAACCAAATTTGTGTATTTACACAATTTGTGATTGCTGGTAGGTATTGAATAATTTATAAATAAACAATAATTATAAAGGATTTTATAGAAATGCGAGCTCTTTGTTTAAAGTGTGCAGACCAGAGACCAATGCGTTGTTCCAAAAGTCAAGACTAAGGAAATACCTCAAAATTTTCAAAATGTATTGCGATGTATAAGGTCATTATAAATATCAACGTGATCTCAGTTTTATGTTTCCTGTTTTGATTGAGAGCAAAGGATAGCAGTAAAATGAAACTAAAAGAAGTGAAAAAGGAAACAAGTAACACCTGTTTTTCACCCACTTTCAAACTATTACGAAACAACCAAATTGAAATTATTAAGGGCTTTTTAGTTAAACTGTTAGCACCCTTGACTGACTCTTCGAGGTCGTGAGATCGAATCCTGAGCGGATATTTTTCTAGCGCGAAAAAGTTTCCATTTGTGTATATCAATAACATTGCGAAATAATATTCCTAGCGAATTATAAAATAATTGATGTCTCAAACAAATAAAAAAAAAGGTTGGATTGACTGGATCCACTTATGCAGTGGTCACACCGAAATTTACTGCTCGCGATCCCCCCCCCATTTTAAAAATCCTATTTCCCAATCAACTATTATGATTAGATAATGAAACTGCAGATCTACGGAATCTTTGTTGTACTGGCTGTTTTATGCACTTTTCAAACTTAAAATAGAGCAAGTGTTAACAGCACAATGATGTTTTGAAATTTGGCACGGTATCGGCATGTACCGTTATGTCTCATCATCTCGAAGAATAAAATTCATTCATTCACAAGCAGTAAATTTTATGACTTTTCGGTGTGACAGACGCATTACAGACCAGTAGTAGGTACTATTAATTAACTAATAATACACTGACAACCCCCCAGGAATTGAAAGGGAATTTTGTTTTTAACATTAAACACAATAATAGAAAAAGAAATGTATTTATGAGCACAAAAAAAATCGAAATTCGACTAGAGTTGGCCAAAAACCGACTGACGCGCGTAGGTGACTAGTCAGTAAAAATAAAATGACATGAACAAGTCAAGACAATTTAATGACGTGCTTCACTTATTATCCGTTAATTTGAATTTGACCAACAAGTCAAAGTCTTGACGAATTGGTCAAATACTGATCATTGTCAGCTTCTTTGGTTTTGTCTCTTTCCTTCTTATATACTTTTTGTTCATGTTGCACTTACATACAGAACAGGTCAGTTTTATCATTTATCAGTCAAATTAAGACAACAAAAATAGAGGGGAAATAACAAACTGAAGAATTTTTGTAATTTGTTCTATTTCCTAGTATTTTACATGTGTCTTGTTTATTAAATTTTATTTTTTTAACAATTAATTAATCCTTATATCATTTAAATAAATGTCATTGACTTGGTCATTTTTTCCAAGACTTGTTAGTCTGTCAAGTCATTGAAAATGACGTTTTTGGCCAACTCTATTATCAACCATGGGTCCTAATATTACAGTTCACTTCAATTTTATGGAGAACCCTGAAAATTGCCAACAATTCATCTTTCTTTTAGGTACACTCTCAAGGCAAGCAGTTTTTACAAGTCTCTGATACTGATTATAGCCCAAAATTACATAAATCGTCAAAAAATTTAAAATTTTGATTTCCTTAAATTTGAAATTAATTAACAAACGGCCCTTTTAATCAGCTAAATAAATGTTTGTTCAGTAAATAAATATTAGAATAATCTAATAATAAACAAAAATTAATTATAATATACTCGTAGTATTAGTTGTCAAATACAATTGTTTATCTTAATCTATCAATTATTTATCCTGAACCACATAATCAATTTAATTGAAAATTACAATCATTTACAGGAGAAAAGGAAATATGAAAAGTAATCACGTTCAGAATGATCAAATTAAAAACCCTTTTAATTGTTCTTTTTTTCCTCCTCTTTATTCATAATTTCAAATTGCGTAATTAAATGTTGATACTGGCTTTGGTTTGGTCTCGGTCAGGGAAGGGTTGAACCACAATAAAAATAAATGTAATGGTCGTAATAAAAATAGCAATAAAGGGTTCCAGCAAATTCTATTATTTTGCGATTAATAAGTGACCTTTTTAAAATTAAATTGTGCTCACTTTGCAGCGGTCCACGAGAGGTTGTTCATAACGTTTATGGTGTGTTCGTTGTGCCACATGCTGGTGACTATCAAGCTGCTGGAGACGATCCGACAGCACAAGGCGATGTCAGAGGCGGAGGAGTTCTCGTTGCGGTGCAAAAAGATTCTCTTTGGACTGTCAATTGCTAGCACTATCGGTAAGAAGATTTCTTTAAACTTATATGCATTTTTGTTTAAAAAAATTGATATTATGACACTAAAGTTTGTTTTGTCAGAGACGTTTAAATAGCACTAGTGCTTTAAAGAATTCTTAAAGTTCTTTATTATTAAAGTGGGAAGTCACTTTCGTTGTGCATGGCTTAACTGCAGTAGTCCTTTAATTACGACCACTTAAAGTCAGCAAGAGAGGAAAAATATATAACTCTGTCTCTATCACTCCAAAAATGTGTGACAGAAAACTAAATTTGGAATTTATCAAAGTCACGAGCCTAACGAGTATTTTAAAGAAGGCATTTTCTTGATAAATAAATATTATGTATGAACATAATTTTTATCAAATGTGTAATTATATAAATTCATAAAAATCTAGATCACATTTAGAGGGTGTTTGGTTTCGGAGCATATAAAAAAAGAAATCGATTTCAGTAGTTAATTGTATTTGTATAAAGAAATTTGCATTTTTGCTTCGATAATATTATGTGTAAAATTAGTAGTTTAATTGTTAAATTTCTATCTCGCACTGGATACCATAGCATATATATTATTTATACAATAAGGTCGATAAGAAAAGGCATTATTAAACACAATGGTTGTTTTAAGCTACGAGCGTAGAGAGTGCCTTAAAGAAGGCTCGAGTGTTTAATAATGCTTATCGATCGTGTTTAATACAAAATTTTATGGAATTTTAAATAAATTAACACAAAAATTAAAAAAGAACATTTGTTTTCTTAAAATCAAATTTAAAAATTGTCACATTGTTCTTCTTAACTTTTCTAATTCCATGGGAAGATGGAGAAATCTATATCTTGTTTCTCTATTTCGTACATGGAAATATCACGCTGATCTTTCAATTAATTCATTAAATTTAAATTTAAACAATCCGTGATGTTCTATTTGAAAGAGAAATCCGATATGTGCATCTCTTTTCAAACGTTTCGAAACTGACGTCCATATAAATTTTTTTAAATTTCTTTCACGGAGGCCACAGTTTAATAACAAAGAAAAAGCACTAGTTCTTTTAAGAGTCAAAATATCACTTTTATGTAACTAAAATGCATAAAATTATTTTATCCCATTATATTTTATAAAATAAGTAGGATTAATTTATTTGATTTAAAAAATTAAAGCTGTAAAAGGTTTATTAAATCATTAAAAAATTGTATTCTGCAAGTGTTTGTTATCTCTTTTATTTTGAGATGGAATCAATACAAGTTTTTATGAGTAAAATATTTATTAAAATGTATATACTTTTATATGAAACACCGTCCAAAAATTTCATTTTAAAGATGTGTTTCTTTAAGTCACTCGTTCTTATCTAATCTCTTCTTATCATAATATTTTATTTAAAAATTATTTCCAGGATTGATCCTGTTCTTCCTGAAGCACCGCTTCCTGTGCCACGACATGGCCTTCAGCTGGTTCGCCTTTTGCGAGTACATAATCGCGTCGGCGAACATGGGGTTCCACTGCACGACGATGCTCGACTTTCCCACCGAGGACTTTATCATCGCCAACCGCACCGACCACCTAAGGGCGCTGCACCGGGAGCAGTTTGTCCCCGAGGCGGCGGCGCTGGAGAGGGACTGCACCAGTAGCAGCAATCACAGTAGGCGGCGACACGACTCTGGCGATTCCGTGGACTCGATTCTGCCGCTCAGCTGCCGATCGACGCCGCCCGAAGACGCGCCCCGACACAAGCAGTACAAAAAGGAGAACTAACCTGCACCGCAACCACCACCACCACCAAACCCGAAGAATAATTAAGATAAGCGATCTAATGAAGTGATCAATGAACGAAACTAGGCGCCAAACGCGCGCCATCTCTAGTCAATTTTCGAATTTATTTTCGGTTTCTTTAGAGAAATTTATTTATTTTTGTTAATTTGTGTGTTTATTTATTTAATTAGTTTTGTAGATACAATTTATATTTTGTATTTGTACAGTTCTCGGTTTATTTTTACGCGTTTTTTAACTTAAAGGCTATGAAAGTTGCTAAGGTTAAGATTTTATTCTAGTTTTTCAAATGGAAAATCCAATTTTATTTATTTACGGTTAAAAAGCTAATTATTTACGTATTTTATTTGGAAATTTAACCTTATTTTTTAAATCCCAATATAATGAAATTTTTAAATTAATCCAATTTTAATTATGTTAGGGCTTTCTGATATTAAAACAGGCATTTCTCTTTATCGGCTTTATGCATTTAACGATTTACAAAGCATTTCTGATTTTTGATTTAGTGTCTCTTTTTTAAACAAAAATTATTATTTAATAAGTTGGTTTCATTTACATTTCAATTCTTAATAATTTTTAAATTAGAATTTTAATTATTTACTTGCTAAATTTGAGTTAAAAATAACATAAATAAAAAATAGGAAATACCTGAATATTTCTATTTTTAGGATAAAATATGAAGATACTTAAACACATATTTGTCTTGAAACATATTTTATGTTTCACATTTTCACAATTTTAAATACTTATATATTTTGAAAATTATATGAATCAGAGTATTCAAATATTTTGATTGTTTATTTTATTTTTATTGAACATTAAAATAATATTAAATTCTAATTATATTTTTTTATAATAACCAAAAATCAAGATTTTTCATATGATCAAAACTTGACATTTATTTATTTTGGAATATATATAAATAACTTTCGGCATTTTTAATAATCATTCCATTTATTTGGGTAAAATAAAAGTTATTAACTAGAATTCCAGAAAGAGAGAGAAAGTGGTGTCGTTTATAAAAATTAATTGTTGCAATATTTAAAAATAATTTCATATGAAACAGCTTTGTTTCGTTGAGTTTCGTTAAGTTCGGACGCCTGGTATAGAAACTCTAAACTAATATTTTAAATGTAAAAACTAAAGAATGTGTTTAAATTTTAATATTCCATTACCAAAGAAAAATTAGAAAAGTTATGAATTTGAAAAGTGAAATTTTTTTATTTGACCTTTCAAGAGTCGATATTGAAATAATTTTAATTAAATTGTATTTGTTTATTTCAATTTTGTCCATGTTTTCGCGAGGGGCAATATAAATATTTACTTGATTCTGTTAGATAAATATTTAATGGTAAGTTAGCCATGTGTTTTAGTTACAAAATAGATAATTCAGTCATATCATTTATTTTTAAAAAATGTCTTTAATTTTCAAATTACATTTATACGTTTAAAATTATGTCAAAATCCGTCCCAAAATTGTCCCTATTAAATCCATTTTATGCAATTAATATAAAAAAAACAATACTCATTACCTAAAAATTTTAAAATCATGTAAAGATATAACTTTATTTCCAATCCAATGCAGAATGACAAGCGACAGACGTTTATTATAAATTTATGAGAACTAATAACATATATTTGAGTAATTCCAATTCTAAAATTAAATAATGAATGCAATTAATAATTCTCAGGTTAATTTAATTTTTATACAGAGTTCGAGCTCGCCGTCCCGACTTCCGTCCTGCAAAATTTCATTCAAATACAAAACTTAACGAAAGATTTTTCGATGGGAAATCGGGACGGCGATTTCCAAATATTTTTTATTTCCATCTCATAACTTTCATGATCAAGTAATTATCAAATATATTTTGAATTTCTGTTATATTTTTAATTAATTTTCCTTAACCTTAGCAACGCTGATTATTCCTTAAAAATAAAACCGAACGATATTTTTCGATATTAAATAGAAAGTGGCTTCCCACAGTTGCTTAAACTTGTTTCCGAACAATTAAAAAAAGAATCTAGTCGAACCAAAGTATTTATTTTTGCTGTTTTTAGCACATTATTTTTTATTAAAACGATATAATTTTGTTGGCACTTTACTATTTATATAAATGATAAAAAACGAAGCTAGTTTTAATTCGTTCCTTTTCGCTCTCCCCCAATTGTTGACGTCCATTCTATTGAACGGAGGTCGAGTTATTTAAATAACCTAGAAAATAAAAAAAAAAGAAGTGAAAAAAGGTGAAGAGGAAGCCGGGCTTCCCCAAATTTTAAATAAAACAAAAACAACCCAATAAATATCCCCGAAACCTAGAGTTATAGAGCAAGAGAAAACTTACCTTAGTTATTATAAATAATAAAAATTCCTAGTTTTAGTGAGGTTAGATTAAAGAATAATTCTAATAGTGGTCGAGAAAGTATTAATATATAACAAAAAAAGAGAAAATAGTTTAGTGCAAAGACAGTGAACGGAGCCTACCTAACCCAAAAACCCTATGTAGATAAAGAAAAAAAAAAGTCGCAAACCCAAGCCCAGAAAGAGTTGAAAAGAACAAGAAAAAACACAAGAGAAATGGAGACAAAAAAAACAAAAGCAACCTAAAATTAACATTGAAGATGGACCAAAATTTGGAAAATGGCCTACTCCGAGTCTTGATTGACAGTTGACAATTCCGACTGCGCCATTCTTCTTACAACAACAACAATAATTAAAGAAAAAACATGAAACATGAACAAAACAACGTAATGCAACTTACATATAAGACATATCTCTTAACTAAGCGAAGTTTAATCAATTTTATTATATAAAATAACAATTGACTATCACACTGACTTATTCTTTTTATTAGGTAAAAAAAATTGTAAGGAGAAAATAAGCTCTATATTTACCGAGGCTCTTTGACGTAAAGACGGCAATTTCGCAATGATTGTAATTTAATAAAAAAAAACAAACACACAATTGACTATTTATACACAAAAATACACGCGAAATTGTTATTACAATTATGAAATACTACAATAAGACACTTTAGCGGGTTTAAATTTGTAGTTAATCAACTTAAGAATTATACTAAAATGTTGAGATGAATGAAGAAAAAAAAAACAATTGTGACTAACCAAAAAAAACAAAAACTAAATTTCGCCGCCGAATTGTTTTCCATTGGACAAAAGTGAATTTGATGAACGCAAACCCCTCAACTCTATCCCAGCAACTCTTTGCGAATACTACAGACATTTGTGAGACTCACAACTGAATTGATTATGATGATATTTGTAATTTGTAAATTCGATTATACTGATATTAATACTAATAATAAACTTTCTTCCACTAAAAATATTTGGCTTTTATTGAAATTGGATTTTACCTTTTTTATATAGACTAGAACACTGTAACGAGAGGGATCCACAAGCCCAAAAATCCAAAACCCGAGCGGAATGGGAGGGAATCAAACAAGATCAAAAATGATCATGCAATAGTAGGCTCTGAATACGCGCGACGTCTACTTGCTTTTGCTCGTTAAATGTGCTGCGCCTGTTAGAAGCACAGCATGCTAAATTCATACAAGAGCTGACCGTTTTACTGCGTCTGACTGCGTAACATTACCTTTTGTTTATTTTAAATGTATTGACTCACTTTGACAAGGAAATTAAATTTGAAATGGAAATTTTTTTTCTTTATCCGATTTTATAGTTAACCTTATTAAAACTTGATTTTTAACAAAATTTTAATTTAAATCCATTTCTTTACGTTAGTATTGGTTTCGTGTTTTAATATTATTATTTCTTTACATTGTTTAGCACTAATGTTTGTACGTTTTTACCGAAATCAACAAGTAAAACTAAACTCAGAACTAGAAAAATCCATTCCTGAATCACACATTGGTGACAAGTGCAAAAAGAAACTGTATATGTTATTTATTTCATCAAAATTCTATTTGCAAAGCCCACGTCAAGAAAAAATGGCCTACTGGGAACTTATATCAAAATTATTCATTTGAACAAAACATCGATTTCAAGAGTAATGTGTGAAGATCTCTACCAAAAAGAACGCATTCCTGAATTCGACCAGAAGTTTTTACTGTAACTGACATCTGCAGAATGAACATTGCATTGGAAGATTTTAACAGCCTTGTCTAGGGATATGAACATAATAACAAGGATGGGGACATGCTTTTGGTTTTGATGAAGATTTTTTATATTCAATTTTTATTTTGCTAAAAATGCTTTGACATATTATTATAATTAAATGGATTTTTCACACGATAATAAATACTGATCAATTAAAAGACTGGTTGTAAATAGATGCCAGTACAGTTCGGTCATTTAATATTGTATTATGGTTAGATGCGTAGATTAGCACCATTTGCTGTGAATTTCTAGTAAGAACCTTGATCAGTATACAATATATTAAAAAAACAAATCCTTACCAGAGCACTGCAGAATCGATAAAAATTCGAGCAGAATGAGTGGAGAAAAAACATTCAATAAAATTCACTTCGAGAACGGTACTGCCACATGTTTCATCGACTCTACTCTTTTCTTCATCTGAATCTGAATATTAGGCCGATTTCATTCATATTCTGGTTTTCTATTGAAAAAAGATCAAATTGTATGGCTTAGGACCGCGGTACTTTTATTAGGAGTTTGGTGTTTTCGGAATTTTAACTCGAGAGCTCGAGATAGGCAAAATTAGTCTCATTGGAGTGCTGTGATCCTCTATCTAACTTGATGTCTATTTCTAATATAAAACAAAACCCTAACATATACTGTGTCTGATCTATACTGTACTCGTTAGCGGTTGTTGAATAACTGACCCATTGCACATATGCATGAGTAAATTAACAAATTAAAATCTTAAAGCTATGCATTAAATATATATTCACCCCTATTATTTAAACAATTCAATTATAGGATATGGGACGTGGTAACAGATAGTCTGATCAGAATACGAAATTTAATGGTTTATGGTAGGCTGGGCGCAGAATCACCTCGGGTATTATAGCCCTTATTCATATATGAATAAGTTCATTTTAACTATGCACGATAACGTATCACCGGGAGTATAGCGGACGCCCCTCCTCGTATATCGGTTTTTGTGACGGTGTTTTCTCCATGCAATTAGAAAATAGATTATACACCTCCCATCTGGTACGCAACTGTAGGTAAAGAATCATTTTTCCGTCGAGGTCCAAAGTTGATAATGGAACGAGAATTGAAAAAGTAGCATTACCTACCGTTGTGTACTACGTTTTGTGCAATTTATTGCTAGTTTTGCGGAAAACCAACTAAAATTAATTTTGAAAATATTTGTTATAAGCCTGTACTACGTTTGTTATAATTGTAATAAAATAAATCAGAATTCATTCTAGGAACCACATATTTTTTGTTATTTAGTTAAGTGTCAATCATAAAATATCAACAAAAAGTATTTGAAAGGATTTTTCCTTGAATTCTTGAATTTATAAGGTTTGAAACAAAAAATGAATTATCGTATGAGCTGATCACTTTTTATTGTGTAGGTTCTAGGAAAAATGAATAAGGAAATACGAAAAGATTTTGGATTATACAATTCTTTCTGGCAAAAGTTTGGTTGGATTTTCAAATACACATGGACGGTTAATAGGAACAATCGCTTTATTGGGCCAAAATGGCTAGGAACGAATCAGTCGTATATAAATACATTAAAAATCCATCGCTTTATAGGACCGTTCTGTGGCCAAGATTATTACCACAAAGAGTTGCAAGACAAGCGTAGGTGACGCCNTTCTGGCAAAAGTTTGGTTGGATTTTCAAATACACATGGACGGTTAATAGGAACAATCGCTTTATTGGGCCAAAATGGCTAGGAACGAATCAGTCGTATATAAATACATTAAAAATTCATCGCTTTATAGGACCGTTCTGTGGCCAAGATCATTACCACAAAGAGTTGCAAGACAAGCGTAGGTGACGCCAACTCAGTCTTTTATTCACACCAATCTTGACCCATAGTGAAAAGAGTAGGAAAAACCGCAAAAAATCTTCTCCTCACACGACAAGACACAATACATGTACACGTCATTGACGATTAAATTATTTTTATATTTTAACACATATTGAACAATTATTATTTAATAAATACACTTTTCCAAGCACATATGAATGTATAAACATATGTACATACTCGTACATATTTAAAAATCTTTACCTGCAGATAAAATTATAGCTTTTATTGACCAATCGCTTAAAAGGACCAATCGGTTAATAAGGCCAAATTATGCCGGTCCCAGAGTGGTCCTAATAAGCGGCGTCCACTGTAGAACAATATAATTATGTGTTTGCGTAAAAGTTTAGTGCATTTTGTGAAGAAATATACAAATAAATATACACATCAGTGAAGTTATAATTTCAAAGATGTATATAGATTTTTTCGTATATTCCTAATTAACGAATTTTGTTCTCAAACTGAAATGTTGAGCAAATTAAATTTTCTACAAAAATATATATCCAAGTTATTTATAATAATTCAGAATTATAAAAATGGCCACTTCTTATAAAGTTGTCTTCTTATATTATAAAACACAGATTCTAATTAATGTAAAATGAAGTGGAATAATTTAAAAAGTCAATAAAGTGTTGTCATCAATTTTATAGCATTCATGTATTCCCCAAAAACATGGTGAAGGAGCTATAGTCATCACTGTTAAATGACTTATTTACATCCTGAATAAAACTGGTATTAAAATAATAACATATAGCAACTCGATAATATCTATTCAAAATACCAAATAAAATACGAGAATGCTTTGGAAGATCATTGAAATGAGATCTGATCTGGTAAATTGGTCAATGGAATACATTACCTGACCAATGGGTTGTGACAAATTTGAACTTTACATCACTTTCGATTAGATGCGAAAAATGGGTTATTTTGTCTGCGATTCCGTTCCAGAAGAGTGACAAAAATAACAGACTGCGATCGATTTTCCATACTTTCCCCTCCAAAGAGGAGTTATATCATCCGCCTGCAGTGCCCTAGTGTTCTGGATCGGATTTTATTCGCCTCGGAATTGGCTTTAAAAGGCAGCTCTCGTCGCAAACTTAATCAAATCGAATTTGTCTCCAGTAACAGTACAGTGTCTTGCAAAATGAACTCTCAGTGCTTTATTTTGTGTCTTGTTTTAGTGCAGTGCTGGGCATTGGTTTTAGCAAAGCCCGAGGTGAGATTAGTGAATTAGTTTTAAGATTATAATCTGGGATAGTTTAAGGAATTGATCCTTTGAAGATGAAAAGTGAAAGTTTAAAATGATTGCCTAAAAAATTGTGTGGCACTTTTTACTAGTAAATACAGACAAAATCATAATCTTAGTCCAAAGAATAATTTTTTGTACAAAAATGACTCTCTTTAAGTAAAGTCTTGCCCTCATTTTAACGTATTTGGAAGAAAAGTGCAAATATTTTTGTATTAAAGTACTGATCGGGTTTAAAATTCGGGTTTTATTACGGAAATGGTAAAAAACCGCCTTTGGCTTAACTTTTTACATTAAATAACAGCGGACTGCCTTGTAATTCAAATAACTCTTTCAAATATTCATTCATTTTAAGATTTTTTCAATGAGTCATATTTGGTTATAATATTTTTTGGAACAAAGTCACATAAAATGAAAAAATGTATAATCTCGTAATTTTTAATTTAAATCAAGTAACACACAAAAGAAATTTATACGTGTATAATTTGTTCTATCATAATAATTAATTGATATCTTAATTAAAGTATTGTGTAATTTTTTCCATCAGGGATCTCCTAACACATTATTACTTTAAAGAATTCATTAATCTTTGATATTTCTGAAGTATAAGAACTTCTAATACTTCAGAAATCTCAAACATTTCACGTACATAGCTTTAAGATTAACGAAATAGTTAACTGTGTGTAAAATAAGTGATTTTAACAACAATAAAAAAAACTAGTATGAAATTAGAGCAAGAGAGTTTTTCATTCTCTTCGAGTTAAAAAACAAATTTTACACCCGAGTAATATATAAGAATATTTCAATACAAGTGTTGAAATAGAGGTTATTAGAGCACGAATTTACCATGTAAATAGGCAAAAGAGTGCTGTAATATCTTATCGAACGCTATTTTGTGTAATTCTGAAAAAAATACAAATACTGCGGTTTTTTTTAAAAGTAAGACAGTGTGTTTATTAGAGTGAGATGAGAATACTCACAACGAAATGGTTTTGGCAACAATAAGTATTTTCATTAAATTTTTGAAAATTTGCGGGTAAATTTTGAATTATTTCATCACTCCGTGTAGAAAAGTAAACCGTTTGTTACTGGAACTATTTCATAGTTCTATTCAAAACCAATCATAGTAACCAACGTTTTTCATTCGCAAAATTGGCAATTTGTACACATTTGTTTTCAACAAAATGTCGTCTTAAAAGTTCATTTGATTTTTATATTGAAATTTTATCCCTAAAATACGATTGAAACAGGATGCTGATAATGTGTCCTTAATAAAATAATGGCAGTCATCAGATTTTCTAGTGATCCATCTTTAAATTTGAAGTTATACAAAATTTTAATTTAAATTCATTGATTTGTGTAATGGTATTGGTTCCATCTTCATTGCAATAGCTTATTATTAAAGAATTAGCTTCTTTGATAATGCTAATTATTTATGTAATTTAAATTATCTTCTAAAATATTATTTTCAATGCATTTTTTCTAAAAAGCGCAACAAGAAGAGCGTGGACTATGACGTTGGATTCAGCCAGACTCAGTCAGATGATCGAGATGGAGGCTACGACAGATACGAGAGTTATTCGGACAAAGGAGGAGATCAGTACGGATACGCAGATGCTGAAGATTTAGACGGGAAAAAATTAGAGCCTCAATATGGCGGAAAACCAATTCATCTTCAAGTTCAAGAATTTAATGATGGAAGTGACGCTGGTTATGTGAAAAAGGACAAAAAGAAGGGTGGAGATGGGTACAAAAACTTCAAAAGTTTCGCCAACAAAAACAATGACGATTTCGCTTTTGAGAAACACGAAGGATTCAGCAAATCGGATTCTCAAACTAGATTAGGCGATAAAGTATCAGAACCAGTGAGAGAATCTCATTTCTACGAAGTTACAGAAAGGACGAAGGATTATCAACCCAGAAATGTTGAATATAATAATGTACATATTAGGGATTCTGGAGAAAGTAGCTCAAGGTTGGTTAACAGATCCCCGAATTACGGTTTCCAAGTTTACCACGATTTTGATAGCAATAAATCAAAGGAAAACCAGGAAGAGGACAGTCAGACAGACGCTTCAAGCAGCAGTAGTGAATCAAATGAAGACAATGACGACGATGGTTATGGAAAGAAAAATCTTGTAGGAAACTACCAGGAGTACTCAGAAGAGGATGATGGAACTGATGAGGACAGTGGAGATAAATCCAATTACAATAACTATGAGACTTACGAAGATAGCAGCAGCGGAAGCAACGAATCTCATGAATAAAACAAAGACTTTTAATTTACACTGCTTTATTGTCCTTTTCTGTTATCCTTAAGTTGATGTAATAAAATATATTAATAATTAAAATGATGTTTTATAACTTTAATAATTTAAAAATTGAGAATGATTTGTTTAAACTTCACTTTTTGTTCATTAGGCTAATAGATAATAATATTTCCATATTTTAAAAAATAATACAAATACTATTGTGTTTTATATCCAATAAAACCTATTCATTTAAATAAAATTGAGCCTGGACTAATTTTAGTTTTAAAAAAACGAACGAGAAAAGAGAACACAAGTTATACAATACACGCTCAGGTTCTGAAAAGAATGAGAGATCAATCACCAAATACCTATATCTAAAAAAAATAACTATGATTTTGAGTGTATGGAAACTTAAACAGTCCTAATGCGTAACTGAATCAACCTTTTTTTAAAGTACGTGATCAAAGTGGATACTTTTATGAAACTTGTTTTATTCTAAATTATTATAGTTATTTAAACAACGTGTAGGAAAAATGGACCATAATTAAACTCGAGAACGAGTGCTTAATTATGTGATTTACCAACCAGTTTTTTTTTATAAAATTTTATACAATTCACATATTTATTAGCTATTTTTGGCGAAATATGAACTAAAGAATAAGAAGACACTGGGTTGTCTAAATTAAGGTCTAAACACATACAACTAAGGGTAGAAGTTGTCAAGTGAATAGAAATTTAGGTTTCAATTTTTCAATATATCACGGAAATTGAGCACCAAGCGCTGAATCATTGATATTCATGTAATAGCACTTATTTAAACCACATTTAGAAGCCAGAACCAACATTTAAGACAAATTTTTCTTTTTGTCATTTAATAGGAAAAAATTAAATTGATTAATAAGTCAAAGCCTACTTTATTGTAGAGACAAGACAAATGTCGGAATATATTTTCATATTAAGCTACTCAGATATAAAATTATAATTTTTAGTAGTTGAATTTTGGTGCAAAGTACTAATTTGGTGTATTTATAATTGTCTGCGGGTATTGAATTATACTTTATTCAACACTGTACGATTATAAAACAATTTTTATAGGAAGCATTGGCTACTAAAATGTAAACATTTTTCAACAGAATTGTTTAAAGAATTTTAAAATATATAGTACAAATGCTGATCCATCGACCAATTATTAATAGAAAGTTTAGGATTTCTTTCTTATTCGGTTATTTTTGTTCATTGGAAATTAAAAGTATTTAATTTGTTTATTAATAATCTAATTTTTGAATTAATTAGATATAAGCAATTAAAAAAAATAATATGCCAAATTGCTGATTCTGTGAATTAAGAAAGAGACTAAATAGATGATTTTAGAATATTTTGCTAATAGCGCTTAGTATCCGTCCTATGGTTAGCGTACTCGATGCATGGGATAGAATTCTTATAGGAATTGGAAGAAAATTGTATCTTAAATGCTTAGTAAAGAGGATTATTTTTGTTTCTGCCCCATGTATAATATATGCATGAAATTTGGCTATCTTGATTATTTTTTAGACTTGGGTTAATAATTATTTTGGTGTGAAGTAATTTTAATCCAATTCATGGTCCAAAACTATCGAGCATTGGCGTAGCTAGAAGTTTTTCCTGGGGGGGGGCCTGTGTCCAAAAAAAAATTTTCTGGGGGGGGGGGCCTGGGTCCCAAAAATTGCTAATATCTTTCAATTTCATTGTTTTATAGTATGAAATCCAAAATCCTGGGGGGGCACGGCCCCCGCGGCCCACCCCTTGCTACGCTTATGCTATCGAGTCCCTGTTGCTCCAAAGTTATGACACAACATTAAAGTGTTGAATTAATAATAATTTATTCGCGCCCCTTAGACTTTTTTTTGAACATTTAACAATTTTATTTATTTGAAATTTCGCCTTTTGATGACTTCACTCATCCAGTCAGCGCCTGAATTTCTCGTTCAACAGTCCGCACCGAGTTCTATCGTCCTTACAGCAATTGGTTTTCATGTTCTTTTTTCCATTCACAAATAATGTAAATATCGCTAATTTATTAAATACTAAAAAGCAGTTATAATATGATGTTATATTTATTTTAATCTGTTTCAATATTCTTTGTAACATAATTTTAACAATTAAATGAATCAACATTAATAACTAACATATTATAGATTTTTAAACATAGTAATCGATGACACACACACGTGCGCACAACAACAAAAAACAACACCGAAAATATTCCAAAAATTTTCCCTCAACAAAACCAAAAATGCAAACAATTTCCGCGTTTTATGGACTGGGATCGCGATTCTCGAACAGGACAACACCACCAAGCACAAAATCTGCACAGAATCCCCAATTTAGATGCACTTTCAATGGCCGATTGCCCGTATTTTTATTTCTTAGCTGTTTAGCGTTTTCACAAGAATGCGAAGAATTTCAGTTCTCCAAATGGAATGCACAATATACGAATTTTGTATTGGAAACCGAATTCTCTTACCCAAATTGCAATAATAATAATTATCGGTCAATATTTCATAAACAAACAATTAAATTAGAGAATAATGTAATATATTTATTTTATAAGTAAGTAATATAATATTTATGTAAGCATTCCATAAAATAAATAGCTTTTAAGCAAATAAAACATTTATTTGGAAAAACATTGTAGATTGACAGCGGAAGAACTACAAATGTCGACTAGGTTTCAAATTTTTAAAATGTAACCGCTCAACGGAATTTGATAAAAAAATCCTAATTATAATTCATTTTGTATAAATTTCGAAAGCATAGTTTATTAAATAAAATGAAACATTATAAAAAAAATAGTAAAAATATGTAAGGAATTACAAAAGTAAATTTAATTTAATGGATTAAGCTAATAAGAATATTTACTAAATTTTTCTAAATAAAAGTGGCGATATATAACAGGATGAATAATAAATAGAAAATTTAACACCCAGGAACCCAAACAATTGGTATTTTGCAAGAGTGTAGTAATCATTTATAGAGAATTTCTTTTGTTTTCAGATAGCTGACATACTTGTATCAATTCAATAGATAAAATTGCATATCAACTCCTAAAACTTAATGCTTTACAAATTAAAAATTAAAATTTAATAATGTGCTCGGTGGGCTATTAATTTTCTCGAAACTGTATAAATATGAAGTGCTTTAAATTTAATTTGCTCAAAGAAGATCTAAGTTAAGTTCTTTGGACAACTCAAACATTTATTAAAGTACTTATTGTTAAGAAATGCTAAAAGTTACAGAACTAAAATAATTATCAAACAACTATATATTTGTATTTTTATATAATGAGATCTATTCCCTATGCAAACGAAACGTAGCTAATGTAATATTAATTTGAATAAACATAAATTAAAAATCTGTAAAAAATTTATATTAAAACTAAACCACCACTAAATGCTGTAATAATTTCGTTTCAACACTCTTTTTGGAAGAAGAATCACTTATTTTCAAAGTAAAAGTGAAAATGACATAATTGTCAAAGGGATGCTTGATTAAATTTTGATTAATATATATGATTGTCATTTCCAATGATTACTAGATGACACACTTTAATTGCGATTTTTTGTTATTATTTTTGATAAGAATGTAAAATATTGTTCAACATTGTGTTGAAATTGGAAAACTAAGAAATTTCAATACAATGTTGAAAATAACTATTATTTTTGGGATACTTGAGCAAATATTAAAGTGGTGAACTCGAAATAATTAGGACTTTTTAAATGATTTATATTGATTTTTTGGATATTTTTGTTGTGACTGTCCAAATATACAGTGTGAATTGAGGTTATAGCCGCAGTCGTTTATCCTTGATATCTCTTGAACCAAAAGAAGCTGGATCTTTAAATTT